>NQFO01004517.1:0-16793 GCA_003991265.1 Pseudoperonospora humuli | reverse complement strand
CGACGGCTTGTCTTCTCACAATAAAGTCATCGACTTGCTGCTCTTCGCGACTTGTTAGGTCGTCGAGGGGCTTCATCGAGTCAAAATTGGTTTTTAAGTCGGAAGCAGCATTTAGGTCGTTAGACGACTTCGGCTTGTTTCCATGAGCCGGAGTCCCTCCCCCACTTAAAGTAGAGACATCACCCATTATGGAAGCAGGCACTCGAGGATGAATGCCGTAGTTCACATAAAATGGCGAGTGACCTATCGAGACATGCGTCAAGTTGTTCATCGTAAACTCGCAAAGAGGGAGAAACTCACTCCACTCTTTGAAAGACGTCGCGAAAATATGCAATACGTCTTTAAGGACGCGATTCACTCGTTATGTTTGACCGTCCGTTTCCGGATGTGCCGCTGTTGACATGGACAACTTGGTGTCCAAAAGTCCAAACAGTGCACGCTAGAACTTGGAGGCAAAACCGAGTGTCACGATCCGACACGATCTCGACTGGTAGTCCGTGCAGACGGAATACGATGTCTACAAAGACCTTGGCAGTCTTCTCAGCTGAGATCTTGTCCGAAACCGACGCAAGATGGACCATCTTGCTGAATCGGTCCACAAACACATGGATGCCATTGCGCCCATGTGTGTCTCTCGGAAGTCCGAATATGAAGTCCATACTCACTGACTTCAAGCTGTCTGATGGGACAGCCAATGAACGAAGTGGGGCTTGCGTGGAACCAGAGGGCTTCACACCCTGGCAGACTTCGCAAGTTCTCACATACTTACGAACCCACTTGTACATGTGTGGGCAGTAGTAATTTTGGGAAAGACTGAAAAACATTTTCTCACGTCCGAGATGGCCACCCGAAGGATTATCATGGTACTCATACAAGAGTCGATGACGCAGGCCTTCATCATTGGGAGCAACAACCCTTGCTGTATCCCCTTGTTCGACCGCATAGTACAACAACCCATTGTGTACTCGGAAGCGGTGAACTCGCGATCTTGTGCGTGACGGAAGACCTTGCAGCGCTTTGTCTGAAGGGCTCTTGAAGTATTGTAACAAGTCTTGACATATTTCGTCAGTCTTGTATCCTTCGACAATCTTTTCTCGCACTGTAGTCGTTGCTTGCACTGCGATCGTTTGAACATCGTCACAAAGTTGACACACTCCGTCTATGTCTTCACTCTTAGTCTTCGGATCGTAATCCGGACGTCTTGACAGTGCATCGGCTAAGAAGTTCGTCTTGCCTGGTTTGTAGTGTACAACAAAGTTGTACTCTGCAAAGAACGAGAACCATCTCGCCGATGGCATAGTCGCTCGCATCACAAACCACGTGGAACGGCTTGTTGTGATTTGGAAGAGCCAGCGCAAGAGCTTCTCGAAGACTCCTCTTGACTTCTTCAAACGCTGTCTGATAGTCTTTTGACCATTCCCTCTCAATGTCCTTCTTCAGGAGACTAGTGAGCGGCTGCACCAACGCTGCATAATTGCGCGTGTACTTGTGCAAATAGTTGGCCAAACCCAATCATTGTCGAAGCTGTTTGACGTTTTTTGGCCTTAGTCAATCGTCAATAGCTTTGACCTTCTACGGATTAACCCGAACACTGCTCTTGCTCACAAAACAACCGAGACCAGGGATCTCGGGGGCGAAGAATATGCACCTCTTCAAGTTTGCGGAGAGTTTATGCTTACACATGATCTGGAAGACTTGACGTAGATGCTCAAGATGAATATCAATGTCAGACCTCCCATTCGTGGCCTTACTATGAGCAAAAATATCGTCAAAGTAACTTGATGCAAATGCTCGCAAGGGACAAAGAACGTTCGTGACCATTCGATTGAAGGTCGCAGGAGCATTTCTTAGTCCTTGTGACATCACTAACCATTCCCACAGCATGCCACTTGGGGTGCTCACTACGGTTAGTGGGACATTGTCTTCGCGCATTCGAATCTGATAGAATCCATCTTTCAGATCGATAGCACTAAAGACGGTGCTGCCAACCATTCCATCAAGGATCATATCCTTACGTGGAACCGGAGTCAGGGCTAGAATTGTCGCGTTGTTCAGCTTGTTAAATGCGTGAGCGATGCGCCAACCACCAGTTGCTTTCTTCACACAGAAAGTGGGGCTGCAGTGCGGAGACTTGCTTTCTCGCATATGTCCAGCCTTAGCACGTTGTGCAAAGAACTCGTCGATTGCCTCAACTTGTTCCTTTGGCAACGACCACTGTCTCGTATGCAGTACTTTGTGCCAGGAAGTACATCAATCTAATGACGAATGCCGCTATCGAATGGTAATTCGTCCGGCACTTTGTCAGGGAAAATGTCTTTAAATTCCAAGAGCTACTGAGAAAAGATGACCAGGGATTTTTCTTGAAGCTCGAGCCTTAAAGATAGACCGCGGTCTCGCGCGGTGACCTTGGCCTCTCATTGATAGAGATAGCTTCCTCGTCGATGAACCCCGGTCTCTCAAGATTGACCTCGCTCACTCGTTGGTGAACAATCAACATGAAGAGGCGCGGTTTTCGCCAAAGACAGAGTAAGGAGCTTAAATGGATAGGATTATATTAAATATATTTGTGATCCACGTGACACCCTTTTTCGTGCCTAACACCAACTTGGCAAGTCTGCTCACCTTTTCTGGGGACGGAATATACTTTGCCCCCCCCCTCGTTGAAGACAGTCGCGCTGCAAGGCTCAAGTGCGGATAGAATCCCATGAGGTACATTGGCCTGTAGGGTCGTTGAGTAGCGCTCTCCCGCTATCAGAAGCAGTCGTCCTACCTTGCGGTCAGGACACTCAACAAAGACCAAGCAGCTAACACCCCTGCGATAAGAAAAGGCCAGGGAGCTCGCTGCCCCTAAAGACATTGATACAAGTTCACTCTCGACCGGATCGATCGAGTGGTCTCCCACTGGCTCACCGAGCGAAGTATATCCACCCGAGGCCCCAGGTCTATCAGTCAATGCTCAAGCACCAACAACTTCACATGCATCTACCGAAGAGTGTAAACCGCCAGCCGACGGGTACACAAGGCGAGTTCGATATCCATATGCGGCATTTGAGTTTCCCCCCGCGTAACCCAGCAGTCTGGCGCAGTAAGCTAGCCCACATGTGGCACGGTCCTTTCCACGGACTGGACTGGTGGGGACCATGCAGTACGGCTAGATACTCGGGGGACGGAATATAGGCTATTTTCAATCGTATACATTTCCATGATCAAAGGCATCCGAGCATTTTCTGATCAACTAAGTGAAAGATTAGCTATGAATGAGACGGATTGGGGCGTCTTTGACGAATGTTTGCTGCTAAAAGACAGTTGGATTGGAGAATTGGAGGAAGGAGAATATGAAGTCGAGGAAATTGTAGAATGCCGCACTAACACGAAGACGCAGTATGGAAACCCACAACAAGAATTTCTTGTTCGATGGAAAGGATATGCGGAGTTTACATAGGCGGATATATTAGACTTGAACTGTGGAGCGTTACTGCAAAACCTCGAGCGCAAGCAGGCAATTAATAACGATTAAGGCGATGCAGAGTCACGAAACTAGAGGCAATAGGCAGATGAACCCAAGATAGAAGAAGTAAAATGAAGAGATACGCGAAAATGGAGAAAAAGGTATGCTCGTGCTCAAATCTCTGTACGGCTGAGCAGGTGTAGAAGTGGCTCATTGCTATGATCTCAAAAGAATAGGTCATTACGACATCCCCAGAACTTTGGCTAAGTACGATGGGACTACCTTTTCCAGTTTCACAGTCCACGCAAGAACCCACATATCTCTGCACGCTTCGAAACAAACCCTTTCAGTGACAACATCATCGTACACACTGGTAGGTACGTGCGATTCTTTGGTGGCCCTCTTCCAAACGCATATGAAATGGTAAAGAAAGTCAAGCTGAAGTTTCTCCGGCATTACCAACTTAGCCACCGAGTCTCAATCATCTCTTCCGATTCTGGGAATTAGGCACTATACCAATAGCTCCTCTCGCAATTTTTACTGCGCGACTTGGCAGATCCACAGACAAAACATCCCTTTATATGCCTTCAGCTTTCATATGTAACCGTCTTCTTCTTGCGCCTTCCGGATTCTAAGCCGTTGTACCGCTTTTTCGTGTAATACCTCTCCAGAAATTTTTATGGAGGACGGCGACGGAGTTACTGCAAACATTTACATAGAAAGACTTTGGTCTCTGGGTATCAACAGCTCTGGCTACCCATTGACTGCTCGCAACTTTGTCGTTCCTTCTTTCGGTACAGACCTCATCCTTTCTTGCTAATGCAAAGGTGTACTGGCTAATTAATTTGCACTCAGATATCAATCACGCTTAACATGCAGAATATCAGGTAAGGGTCACAAATAGCGCTTATGTAAAGCCTGGACTCGTAATGGAGACAACCCAAGACTTTGCACTCAAATTCTCCACGCATCTGCCGCACAACCAAATTGGAATCTTTACGGATAATCAGTCGTTGTCGCTTCAGTGGTTTTAATATGTCAAAATTCAGCAACATGCTCTCATACTACGCTTCAATCACTGTAGACGTCGAGATAGTTAGAGGCAGCTTTCGACTGGTTCATTCGGGAGCTTTGTATACAATAGCACAATAGGACCCAACTGCTTAATTTAACCAGGCCGACTCATCAAAACTCATTGCATATAGTTTTTAATTGGGTCTACTGTGTGTTAGGACGATCCATCGTTTGCCTTGCCTGTTTTTTTGGAGTATTCGATATTAGAATTGAATCCACGCTTTCCCGAGGGCTAATGCTAGCTGCTAGCATCCTCAGCACTTACCCTTCGTCTTTCTTACGTTTTACGATCTACAGACTCTTCTGGAATAGAAGGGCGGCCCAATTTGCCAAACGTCCCTGCAGACCAGTAGACTTTGTTGAAGATTGATGTGTTCACCGAAGCTAATGCGCTCTATGTATATGCGTGTTTAGATATACATATTTGCATATGTGTGTAGGGAATCATACCAAGGTGATAGAGAACTATAAGTTGATAGTGTGTGCTAGAGTCAAGACTACTGAAGCTCAGTTGGTTACGATATGGCAGTGCCTATCCCAGAGGTCACGGGTTCGATCCCCTGCAGAGACAAAAGTTAAGACCTTAGGGTCCTGGTGTTCGGGGTTCACCAGCATTGTCCTGCCAGGCAGTGACGTCCCTCACTTATTGGTTATGGACCACATTACGCTACGCGGGACGGTACACATCAGCAAGAAAGAAGTGCGTAGTAACAGCATATGACTTGGTCAGCTGGATCAAATGGTGGGCAGACCGGTAGACTAAGTTGGTGGTCAGCAAGCGAAATTAGCACACACCGCTGGGACCAATAACACACAAATACAACTCACTTTTCGGTTTGCAATCCCGACCGTAAGACCATCTACTAGCTCGAATGCCTGAGCATAAAACAACAGACTTTACTAACTACACCAAGGTCGAATGTCTTGTCAAGGCTTTAAGAAGTCGGGTGACCAATGTGGTAAAAACACTCGCAACAAGGCTAACATTTTTTTCCACAGCGCTACAATTCAGCTCGTTCACCTTGAGAACTCGATTTGTGGATGTCACCGGCATTGATATTCGATCGTGATCTTGTATCTGTGATGCTGAAGTCACCCCTATGCTTACATAGACGATGATCACAGCTTCTTTGGATGAGTTGAAGTGTCATAGGATGGGTGCCGCAGCAATTTTGTTCTAGAGCATAACGAAAGCCACCTGAGTGCGGGTCCATCTTTTTCCTTCTTCATCATTATCGTCGATGCCACCTTCGGGTTTCAGATCGTTGCACCATGCGGGAAGTCCACATCTCTCAATTCGTACAAGATGGACGCATACACAGCGTAATTTTCAATAAACTGGGTGTAGTAGTTCAAACTTCTAAGAAATGATTGCATGGCCTTGAGTGTTATTGACAAGGGTAAATCAACCAAGGATTGAAGGTCCTTTAGTTGAGCCTCTAGTTTATCACTTGACACCCGATGCTTGAGGTAATCGACCTTCCGGCATCCCCATGAGCTCTTGACAGCGGTGATCGACCAATTCAGTAGTCGCACACATCCAAGAACCGCTTCACCTTCTTGCACAATTTATCCCATAATGTTGCGGGAATTAGGATGTGATCTATGTATGACCGTCGCCCCAGTACCGATGACCTGACAGTTTGTCGGGTTTTTCCACTGTAAACAAACACTTTGTTCCATCTTCTTCAGCTCCTGGAGAAATTCGTAGGAAACTATACAGAGCGGTATCCAGAAGCCGCTGCTATATTTGGGGTACATTTTAAAGCCCAAATGGCATTTGTCGCCATTTGTACCAATGGAGTAATAATAAAAGCAGAAATTAGCCTAGCTCTTCCAGTCATACCGACTACCTTCCAATAGTTCATTGATCCGTGGCATGGGACAGACCACCAGTTTAGTCAAGTCATTGACCAACCGATAGTCATTGCGCAACCTGGTGTTTACCTCATTCTTGTTCACAATAGGGCTGGCCCATGGTAAGGTAGAAGGTTCGATGAACTTTACTGATAGCATTCCCATGATCAGGTCAGCCAATTTTTATGTCGAATTGAGGGGCTACCTTCTGTACCCGCTGTGCGATGGGCCTCGCATTTTTTACATCGATTCACATATAGCTCCTCGAGCGACTGGTGGTAGACCATTGTGATTCCTCATCAGTAGATCCCTTCTCTTCCATATAATCTATCGCAGTCGGTCCATCTCTTCTGGGGTGTTACCATCTGAGTCAAGAATCTGGATGTCCTTCGACTCAAAGCTTTGCGATGGCTTCTCCTTTTGGTATGACGGTCCACCCTTTATGCCTTAGGCCCAGAGGGCCCATTTTCATACGCGCACACTTGTCTTCTGACACTCCCGATTGGTGGTAATCTTTGCGGAATACGTCTCTTCCGCTGCGTTGTATTCTAAGAAAGTATCTTCATGCGAGTGCATCTCTTCTTTACCCTTCGGCTCCTCTTTCTCGGGTAACTGTATATCGGTGCGAGATACCCTTTACAAGGGCGAGGGTCTTCGGTTGTTGCAACATGCGTGACGGAATCGTGTATTGTGGCCTCTTCACTTACGGTCCCTGAGCTTTCTCCATTGAGTCTGACTGGTAGTCGACTTGGCCGGCGGTAGCTTCATACGCCAGGTTCAACCATTCAGCATACTACCGAAATGATTCCTTGTGCTTTCTGTACTTAGTCTTTCATTTACCACATGCCGATTTGTGTGTCGTCATACAATTTCAGCTCACGAAGACTGAAGTTGGTCACCTTCAGAAATTGCCGTCGTCCTACCCCTTGATTCATGGTGGTGACCCCCACTGTTTTCCTCTTATGACCCACATTTTCCACTGGTCTGACGTCAATCTTTTCAGAGAGACTCCCACGTATCCTCCGATTGGTAGGTTCGCATATTGGTCCAACCTTACATTCAGCACTCGGTCATCGTAAAGAGTCCTCCGTCCAGTTAGTTATACTTGAACTATATCGGGAAGACAAAGTGTTCCGTCCGCTATATCTAGTCGGATACCGGCTGGAGCCATGAAATACATACCCAAGATCGCGTCTTGACCTCTCATGGGGCCCACATACCCGTTGAAGAAGTACACCAAGTTCCCGTTCAGGGTGATCTTAATACGAGTGCATCCTTCCGTAGTATATACGGACTATCCTACTATTTTCGTTCACTTCATCAATTTGGTAGACTACCTTATGAGCAAAGGCGATATCCAGGATGGATATCTTGGTGGTAGTATCAAACAACAAGTTTGCACGACTGTTGTTGACTTTTCCGTAAGCTTTGGTCTGCTTGAACCACTTAGTCGAATAGTGATATTTCCAATACACCCTGGACTACTTCATCAACGCATCCTCTCGAGCAAATTCATCAGGCACATTAAAAGCTGCAACATTGCAATGGGTAATTTCTAATCTTCGGTATATTATCGATGCTGACCGGCTGTACGCCCTTCTACTTGGCTTACTTCTCCACCTATGCAAATATGCAGAAGCTAGAACGCTCGGCTCATACCGGATTCAAACCCGGTGAGCGTCCTAATTTATTATCTTCTCCGCTTCCTCCAGTAGCATATCGACGTGCTTGGTTGGATTGTACCGTTGTCGAATCAAGTTATAATACTCGTCCATTTGATATTTTCCAACTTCATGAGCCTCTCGACAACCTCAACACACGAACAAACAGTGATACGAAGGGCGACCCTTTTTTCATAGAGGTCACAGGTCAGTCGCTTCCAACACCCTATGTATCCATGCTTCCTAGACCCACAATTCGCCCATCTTCCCTTCGGGCTTACCACCGAGGCGCGACATCCTTATCCTCGCTTGGCGTTGGTGTTGGTTGACCTCTTTGATACGTCGGTCCTTGAAATCTCTCCGACCAGTCTCTTGCTCTGCTTGCGCTTTCATCAGGTAGATGCGCCGTTGGTCACCTTCGTTATCCGTGCTTTCCAGACTGGAATCATCAGATTTTGACTCTTCCGTTGTCACCCGAGCTGCGTTCACGGAGCAGCGGTTCGTTTATCTTTGTCGATCAAGACGGATAGGCACTTTCTGGTGAAATTTGCCCGATCCGAACAGCGTTTTACTTCGCTAGTTCTTTAATCGTGGACACGCTTTTAGCACCTCCTCCATTTCTTTCACATCTGCAAGATGCAACATCGTCAGCTGGTTCATTAGGTTTGTTTAATCCAAAGTCTTGATATTATGATCGACGTGTTTTCTTGACATTGGGCGGACGATCCTTGATCTTCAACTATGCCCTGAGTCTAATTACGCTCAGGCGATACAGGTAGTCTAATTACGAAGACTCGTCTGATCGCTTCTTCGCATGATAGCATTAGCGGGCGACGGGCACTCCCAAACTGCGGTATTGCATCTATAATTCTTGCAACAAGTCCTTAAATATCCTTGAACCGAGCGACCTAGTTGACGGTACCAGTTCTGCGCTGGTCCACTTAATAGCCCTCCGAATAGGAGACATTTCTCTCCATCTGTCGCTTAATCTCTTATGAGCTCAATCTTCGCGGCGGGCACCCAGTTGTGTGCTCGGCCCTCGTCTTGGCCTCTCCCACGAAATTCCTTGAGGTCCGAGGTTAGCAAAAGCTTGATACGAGGGACCATATTGGGAGCTTGTCCAAGTGTTGTGCTGGCCATCCTCGCCAGCAGTCCTTCCAGATCCATGTCGTCTGGGTCATACTCGAATGAACCCACCGACTCCATCTCCACATTTGGTCTTGTGTGCTGCCTATGAGCCTGTACCTCTGGTCTTGGATCATACATTGTTACTGACCTCTGCGCTACCTTGTTGGGGCGCGCCTGAGACATGTGTTGCTCGTGAAGGAATCTGGCCATCGCCGCATCGAAATACATCAGCAGATTATTTTCCACTTTGCCAGGTGCGTTCGTGACGTGACAGGTAACAGCTTATCGTCCTCTTGTTGATCTTCTATTGGCTGAAAAGGTTGGAATTTTCACGATCCGCGCCGACTTGTCGAGGCCTGCTGACTTGATGTCGCCTGGCGCCTTCATCTTGAACTGGCCAGGCTTAGACTTGGCGATCCTTGCTACTTGTTTTTTCGGGGACCATAACATTTTTTTGGTTTTCACCGTTGGCTGATGGTTTTCTGAGGCATGATAGGTATCGTAACATATGGTGTTCTCGACGAGGACATAGATAGGGTATATAGATGTCTCTTTGATTTGACTATATTAGCTGGACCCCTCCCACCTTGTTTTTCATGAGCTGCTGGCTATCGGTCTTCCATTGACTCATCAGTCTCTTATTCAATCTTGACTTGAACATCTCCATCTTCTGAAGATTCGCTGTAATCCCGCATCTGCCGAAGATCAAGCCACGCGCACTAATGTGGTAGAATGGGATCTCGAAACTGCGTGATGAACCCCCAAAGCGCTCACTGCGCCAGACTGCTGAGTTACGCGGGGAGGAACCCAGATGCCGCATATGGTATCGAACTCGCCTTGTGTACCCGTCGGCTGGCGGTTTACACTCTTCGGTAGATGCATGTGAAGTTGTTGGTGCTTGAGCATTGACTGATAGACCTGGGGCCTCGGGTGGATATACTTCGCTCGGTGAGCCAGTGGGAGACCACTCGATCGATCCGGTCGAGAGTGAACTTGTATCAATGTCTTTAGGGGCAGCGAGCTCCCTGGCCTTTTCTTATCGCAGGGGTGTTAGCTGCTTGGTCTTTGTTGAGTGTCCTGACCGCAAGGTAGGACGACTGCTTCTGATAGCGGGAGGGCGCTACTCAACGACCCTACAGGCCAATGTACCTCATGGGATTCTATCCGCGCTTGAGCCTTGCAGCGCGACTCTCATTGAAGTCAGACTTCGGTATTACAGCATAGGACATGGACATCCCCTGTAATATTTACTCCTGTGTGTCCAACAAATCTTCGAATACCTCGCTAGCGAGTTTAAATGTTGAATAGCGCCTTGGATGGTTTCACGAGCTGGAAGCTTCGAACGAACGGTGGGCTCACACGATATTCCGATAGCTGTACTGTAATACTGGCTGCCTCGCGGAATACCGCGAACTTTCACGCGTTATCAATATATTTCTGCAGGTATCGGTGCTTATTTTGTACATTACGGCGATGTTGAACATCACAATGGAGAGATATTGTTTCGTGCATTTGTTCATCAGCATTCTAGCAATTTTGTTGCTATGTTCATCGACGTGTTTGTTGTAGCTGTCGTCTTCTCGCCTCTATCACTGAAGTTTTCTCTAGTATCATTGATACCTTCCTCATCACTACTAGAGTCTTCCTCGTCGCTATCGCTGAATGTACAAAGCGGCAAATGCAAATGCAAATGCTTTTGAGACATCCATAGTAGATACAAGCTTTCCAACTTCCAGTGCCCATGACACAACATCTGCATCACCATATTGAATTGCGGACTTGGTCGCTTCTATAGATGATAAATGGGAATATTTTGAACAACACCAGTATACAGCAACTTGCTACGGCGTCATCTAAGCTTTATGACAGCATCATTTTTGTGATACTTTCCCGCACATAAAGGATATTGTGAACGTTGTTCGGCAGAGTGCGCTTCAGTATCGTAAGGGTAGAATCCATGGCGAAGTAAATACCAAATTGAATCTCTGGGTGTTTATCATATCAAACAAACTTGACTCGTGAGTGATGGTTCCAGTAAACGTCAAAGACAACGGTTAATTTGTTTTTGTCATTACTGGAAATGTATGTAAGCTATTTTTACAATTTATCTCTAAGTTGGACCATGCAAAGAGTAACGCTTCGCGTGAGTGCTTGTATGAGAAAGCTACCTGACGGCAGAAACCGAATCTTTTCCAACCAGACAAGCTCATGTATCTGTATTCGCTATTCCAGAGAAAAACATCGTCTTTACTTTTGTCTGGGAGAGGTGACGTACAAGCCAAAATCATCCGCTCGATTACCCTAGAGTATTAATATACCATCTCTCAATATTCGACCAAGAACAAGCTCGACAATCAGAGCCGACGATTATACATACCGTTGACAAGGTGAGGGACCATCAGTCTTTTATATCCTCTGGCTCTGCTCCAAATTTATCCAAAGGCACTGTAAATCATTTTTTTGTCGATTTCAAGAGGTATTTGAATAATGTATCGTAGCACGCTATTTGTGTCGATGGTGATAAGAATGACGGCAGTAGCAAAATCGACTTTAGGAGGGTATCGAATTGGCTGCTTTTTTCACTTGTTCTAAGTCACAGCAAATTTCCTATCAGTATCCAAACCACATTTCTACGTTGCGCCAGCTCAAGCGGCTACTGTATGAAGCCCATTCTACGTAGCTCATTATCTAGCGACCTTCAAACTCAAACATATCTGTGATTATTATTAAAAAGCTCTTATGCAAAAGACTACCTGTGGGTTTAATTGTATGTTTACAAGTCTTCATTGGAGAGAAACAGAGGTATTCTCACTATGGCAAAGATTGCAGCAATAATATAATGCTTGTCACAGAAACTGCTCTTTTTATCTATCTTCTGACAAATATGATAGTCTTGTTATTATGATATTTGTGCGTACGGGCTACAATTATTATAGCCGCTATACGTCAATGCTTCTGTATACATTATTTTAATATATTATGACAGGTTTTATAAGCGCATATTTTGGGCTAACCATTTTTTCAATTGGGTCACAGTTTTGAGTCCGTTTTTTGACAGGTCAACGTTTTTCGCCATTGCTAATTCAGTTTCCGGATATACAACATAATGGAATTACCGATCTAAATCCTAGAGCCGTTGAGTAGTGATGTAAATACCTGATTCTATTGATCAGTTCCTTCCACACCTGATTCTTTTTTGTGCTGCCTGAACTGCCCTTTTCTTCAACACGTGATCCAACACAGCGCTCATGCGCTGAAATAGATCCAAATGGAGACCTGGCATCTGGTCCATTTTCACACACCTCGTTGTCTAAAGAACAGTCTCGCTCTGTCCGACTACGCTAGAAAAGCCTTTTACTTTTGTCATTCGGGCGGGTGAGAAGGATTAGTGGGCACTTAAAATGAGTCCTGGTTAGCTTGAGTTGCTAAATCTGATGCAGTCGCCAATTTCCATAAAATTATAGGGCATTCCGTTTCATTGTATCGAAGACCGGTATCTAAATGTATCTGAATTACGTTTTTACTAGTGGCTAGATATAACTGAGGCATGACGGAAAGGTAGATAAGAATGACAGTATTGAGCTTGGGTCGCATATTCTTCATAATGCAAATTATGATAAACGTGAGGGAAATGGAGGTTAGCGCGCTTACGAAAGATTTCTCTCGATAGCCACAAACTGTATACGCATATAATTACCATAGATATTTTTTCGATAAGAAATCGGCACCATATGCTGGATAATCAACTTTGTGTAGATAGCAGTCTCCTAGGACATTCTGATCGACGTGAGAAGAGATTAAAATGGGTCACCGACGGGTGGTCACTTCTAGGTCCATACCCAGAAACGGGTTTTTGTGCCTATCGGAAATCGTGAAAAAACTTCAAATCGTGCTTATGAAAAGTGCAAAGAGGATGCTCGCCTCGACACAACGTGAGCTTGGTCGTTTTTAAGTTTGTAAAGAGCACGAAAGAGGGTCGATGGTAATTCGTTATTCCAGTGTCGGACAGTAAACTTGATGCTTTTTGATATTCTGCACTCACCTACCGCACTACGGCTTAGATACAACACAAAGTTTGCTTACAGGTCACAACTTGGCTACACTTTTGACACTAGTTTTTATGGTCTTGGAAATAAGAGACTGATCCAAGAGTCGGATGGAACGCCCACAACAAACAGACCAGTGAGATTATACTTTGTCGTCATATACACAAATTGTTGATGTACAACGTGGCGTCCCTGTGAATCCGTAACGCGTGGGTAGAGGCGCCCACCAAAATCAGCATTGAACTCGGGTCACTCATTCTTTATAATGTGAAGTATGCAGTGGCTGTTGCTGAACGCGAGGGAAAATGATGAGGATTAGCGCACGCCCAAGCGACCAAAATTATAGGTGATGGTCTAATGCTTGAATTCAACGATTGAAGATAAATAACGGCCCCGATCAGAGAATTTCATTTTTGGCAAAATATTGATTTGACTACCTATGGTCAGTAAGCTGCTGCGTCGTTTCGTGCAATATTGTCGATTTCTCACATCGTTTTCGTGCTGGAAGATCGACAGGATGCTGGCGATCACGACAGGGTAGCTCTTTTGATACGCTGCCTTTTTGCACGTTGCTTACCTCTTTATAAATCGAGACTGAATGAAAATGCCAGAAATGCGCGTGAATTTTGAGCAATCACACGACTGGTGACTGACGAATTATTTATATATGTGACTGTTCCGGATAATAAGTTATTCATCTCATCACCGTTAATTTACATATGCTGAAAGCGCGTGAGATGATCTACTAACTCATTTCAAATTGTGTGCCGTCCAAGGTGGTCCTCAAAGTTCTTTGTCGTGAGCTCATGAGTCGTCTGAACAATAACCAGAAGCACGAGCTGGTGCAATGGGTGTCATACTATAAGCACCGCATACAACGCGGCTCCAAAGATTTTTTTATGCTATCCAAGAAGTTTCTCCTTGACTTGTACATGTAGCAAATATAAAATGAGCAATAAACACGCAGCCGCAATGCCCATCACCAGGACATTTACCGTTGAGCAGCCCTCAGCGTGTTCCTTTTTTTTTTTACACAAGTGTAATGATCCGAGATGTCGCACGGCGCCGAAAGGCCAATGAATCCATGCACGTAGTTCGCAATCTCCTTTAAGCCTGTAAATGTAAGAAAGCATTAATCACTTTGTCGCATTCATCATAATCGCAATCCAGTATCGTCGAATCATTGCCAGCGAGACGAAGGGCTGAGTTGACTAGAGCCAGAGCTCCTACATGTCCACCAGACGAGTGTCCACCTAAAAAGATTTTGTTGCGATCTCCACCAAGTGAGTAGCAGTTTTCTGCAATCCAGAAGACCTATCACAGAATTTGCCACAACACTCGTCAGATTCTGCCGAAAACAAACGACGGTGACGCCCATTCATGAACGCACAGCATTCTCAACGTCTTCGATCATGTCCACGACTGAGCCATTGGGGAACGTTCTGTAGTTGATAACTGCCACCAAAAAGTTCTGCGTGGATAAGTACTTGCCCACTAAAGCATACTGCCACTTGTGGCCAAAAGACCAGGCTCCTCCATGCATGAAAACTAGCATTGGCTTTGCTTGTCCCTCTTGAACCCCATGAGTATTGCGTCTGTGAGTTCCATAGCGGCAATTGACACGACATTCTCGAGGCGTCCGCAGCAGTAGCCCACCGATCCTGGCTGCTAGCTGAGGCTTTACGAGACACAAAAGGTACTCGGAGGTGGCGATTAGTTGCCCCACGGACGTGTACCTGAGAGCTGCGCGCACATGCTTTGACCAGGATAGACGAGGCACGTTTTGCTGCAGCAGAGCATGCTGCTGGCAAAGGCTTCGTCCGGTGTTGCGGGCATACGCAAGGAGGTCGAGGACAAGCACCATACGCCGGAACGCCGACATGCTGTGCATGTTTATGACAAAGAAAATTTGAACTGCAAGAGTGAAGATCACAACAGCTTCAACGCGGATAAAACGGCACTGTATATAATGAGCTCACTCTTTGCGTGTCATTTGACTTCGCCGCTTCTTCTACATGTCAAAAGCCTATGGTCACTGAAGCTACTCAGTAGGGCACGTACTCAAGCTCACGACAATTGTTGAACTGGTGAGCGTTAGAGGCTACAAACTTTGCCAGAGGATCAATGCCCGAGAAGTTTTTCCACTGCTCGAACGTCCGCTTTGTACCGAGAGTGAACTTGTCCAAGTCTGTGCGATCAAAGTCTTCCTTTGTGACAGGCAGTCCAAGAATATAGCGAATGCGGCGCTTAGAGTGCTGCTGTATATCGTAACGATCATTCCAATCACGTTCCCACACCACCTTTCGCTTCTCGTACCAGTGGTAAGCAATGTCATCTGAGGGCACATAGAAATCATAACCAGCAGTCCAGAGCCGAGCTGCACGCGAATACTCTTCTCCATGGAAAAGGTACGGAGTGTATGGGTCATTCCGCACTTCTTTTACTTGTTGGCAACTGCCGAAGTTGAATCCACCGGCCAGTTGCGACATCAATCTCGGCTTTGGGGTGTCCTTCTTTTTAATCCACGTGGGAGCTGCAAACTGCACCATAGAGTCCAGGTCATCCGACTCAATACGCGACAAACACATAAGCTGTACATAATTTATCGCATCGTGCGTTATTGCGTATTCCGCGGGCTTCGGGTACACAGTGATGATAGCGTTTGGATTGTCCACTGAATCCCACTGCGCGATAATCTTCGCATCCCAGTCGGGAGCGAATACCAAGTGAGAGTCAATGGCCATGCAGAAATCTTCGTCCGTGATGGCCTTCTCCGCCTCGTATCGCGCAGCAGTGGGTCCCTACAATGCAGTACCCAGCATCAAATGACAATCTCCTAATTAAACAAGAATATGCATCAGCCTGTCTCCATGCTCAGCTTGTTGCCTACCGTTGCATTGATAGCATTGATCTGGGATGACACAATTTGCGAGCGTCGACAATATGCCTCCCCCACGAGCTCACAAAAGGATTCAGCGCAAGAAATCTCCTTTTCCTCTGGATAAATTTGGTCGTAGATGCTGATCTTGATGTTGTCGGGCTCCACTGCGTTGTCAAAAAGTGAGCGCAATGTCTCCGAGCACCTTCACAGTCAAGGAACAATAGTCAGCCATTCATCTAGTCGTCACAGAACAGGAGTAACAATCGCTGCGGTTACTACCTCGCCGAGTCACGGTAGTTGGCGACTAAGACGATGGTGGTACGTCCATTGATAATGTTGGGCGAATCTTTGGTCTCTGAAGTAGGTTTAAACGCTGCCGCTTTGTCGACACGCTGATGTATGCTACTGTCTTGGGCCGATGCATCCACTGCTGCGTCACTAGATGCGTACTTCTGCAGGTAGTGGAGCTCGTAAAGCATCAAAACGAGGCAAGCGATGGGCAATATTATAAGCAAAGCCGCAGGAAGGTTCCAATTGATGCCTCTGCGCCGATCTCCGCCGAAGTTTACGCGCCCGTACGGCTGAAATCCTGCTATCATCAGATTCGTCTGCTTTGTTGTTGCCTTTGGCGGTTTATGTCGCCATTTTTAAGGCTACATGAGGGTTTAGAGTTTAGTTTTAGACACGTGGATCGATTT
>NQFO01004516.1:0-14595 GCA_003991265.1 Pseudoperonospora humuli | reverse complement strand
CGTGGATGCAGGAAACAATGAAAGCGCTTGGACTTCCTTCTTGCTTGACACCTCTTTTCGACTGCTCTCTAAAACTTCCACAGCAGTCAAACGTAATGCGCCATACCATTTGGTTGAATATGGTTTGGCTACAAAATCCACTTATTGCCATCTGGTGTAGAACGTCTTGCATCTGCAGCGCTTTCGTCACATCCGTCTCGTCGTTACTCGAGAACGCTAGCATGATTGCTCTCACGAACCTTCTTCTTCTTATCAGTATTGAACCCTTCGAATGTGATGTGTACGCAAACTCGTAGGCGTCCAAGGAAGTGCTTGCAAATCATCACACTTGCGTTGACTACCATCTGCTTACAAAGTTCTTGTTTGAGGTCAGAGTATCCAGTACGACCCGAGACTTCCTCAAGTCCGAGTTGTGCTCTCTGAGACTGATACACCTTGATTGTTCCCACAACACCATGTTCTTGTGCGCAATGAGACGCGTCTGAGGAGTTTTTGCCGCTCACAAACAACACTGGTCAAAGAAGGTTTTATCAGTAGAGTCGGGAAGAGGAAGGTCGCTCTCGAGGTATCGAACCATGTGAAATTCAACGATGCCACGCCTCCGTCTGGATCTGTTTGAGCGCATGAGTAGTACTGCATTAGATCTCGTCTTGGGGAAGAGGATCGCAACCGATCGTATTGAGCTCATCCGTGACGCTACGATGGTCTCTGTCCTTCTTGAAAGCATTCGCCATGATTGTGCCAGCAGACGTTTTCTCTACGTCTTACGCTCAATCTGAGTATACAGCTCCATCATCGCCGCCAGCTTCTGCAATACTTGCCTCAATTCTTCAGTACCGCTTTCAAACAGCGAGGGACGTCGTCGTGTCTTGAGTCTCTTCCAAGACCTCCCACTTGTCCGAATATCCGTGGATATTCTTGTACTTGATATGCGTCTGACGGTGCAAATAAAGGAGTAAACGCACATGCAGCTTTCTTTGGGAGCACACTGCCTTGTCCACGTAGCATGTTCCATTATACACTCAATCGAGCGTCGATAGCAGTGCTCGCATGACGCACAGCGCCAGCTCCTCCTATCATCAAACGACCAGCTCTTGACATCGCGTATGGATTCAGAAGCAAATCCTGAGCGAACATTTGACTGTTGACGTCCACTGTTGCGGCAAATTTGTTGACTATTTTCCAAAAAGTTTGAGGTTGCACAGTTGAGGGAGATGCTCCTGGTCACTACTTCAGACATGACATCCAGACATTGTGCTCTTCCTGGATTTGACCTAATGCTTTGACACCAAGAGGTGGTGATGGACACATGCGAATGCGTTGATTGACGTCAATTTACCACATCGAGTTCCCTCTTGCGAACTGACCAAAGCACTCTCATCGATGAGCCTAAGGAAACTCAAGGCATTGTTACCTCCGAATCTTACGAATCTTTAGCGCAACTGTGTGTCGTATTTTTGTCAAGACGAACGAATCTTTGATTAAATACTCCCCTCGGTCTCTTTTCTATGAATCTGACTTGGATACACAGTCTCACTTATTTCTCCACGAATGAACGACTTTCTGGACACTTTCTGAGCTTTTGTGTACCCTTCCCTCTCTCAAATGTAAAAGTAGTCCGTAACAAACTATCGTAGAAATGCATCAAGAGGACCTTTCTTCTTCAAGGCCTTTGCGCTGCCTGTGCTCCTCATGGCCTCACTACGCTGCGTATGACTGATCTTCAGAGCAAAGTGAAAGTCTGCATGCTCGTCTGCAGGCTCCAACACAAGGCACTTGCACTCGTCACAAAAATGTTCCGTAGTTGACGAAGCAGTTTCCGTGTGGACATGTGTCCAACTTGCCTCGGTGTTACTGGTCGGATGTGTTACAGACGTCGTCTGGATCTCTCTTCCATCGTTGCTGCTGCTACTTGGTAAACCGAAAAAGGCCGAAATCTTCCGTTTGCTGCTCTTTCGCGGCGGCGATTCGTCTTTGCCTCGTTTTGTAGCCAACTGCGTCTTGTCATTCTCCACACGCTGCGCGACCACATCTGCAGACGGCGTTTGCTTTACATTTCGCGTGAAGAAACTCGAGATGGTGGTCACATCCTGTGAGTCCAAGTTGTAGAAGTTCTTGCCGTGCATGCTCAGAGCTGCTAATGGAAACATACTGTCCAAGTGAAGCCTCATCACGTTCATCGCAGCCGTGTGCAGCTCGTCTACCGTCGTGTCTTGTGCAATGCCCAGCTTTCGCACTCGCGGTTTTTCGTTTGGCTTTGCTCGCGTGAACTGGATTGTCAACTGTGACGGGAAGCGCTTGTTCTCGATGCGCTCGTCTTCGCAGCGCATAACCATTTCCTCACACAGCAGTCGTACCCAGTATTGGAGCTGCTCCACGCACACCAGCGCTGAGCCTGAGCGCTGATCAAACTGCTTTACACAGCTGAGCATCTTCACTTGGACCTTTTTCTCTTCAACTGGTTCGTCGCCGTCGTTGCCCTGACAAATTTGGTAGACATACCCTGCGGTTTCTTGGCCCACGTGCTTACTCAGCTCTGCCAGCCCGCAACGTTGAAGAAAGGCGTGGGCTGTTAAGCTCGCCAATTCATCTACAGGCCGTTCTCTTTGATCCGAAGCCTCGACTCTCGCTGGTTCTAGACTTTCATAAATACTTCCGAGTTGCTTCCCAAGCTTCCCACCTAGCCCACGAACCTTCCGCATCGGTAAACTCTTCATGAGGTTGGCAGTAAATCGAGATGCTACGACGACTTGTCCGTTAGGTTTATTGAGCGGGGACGCCAACTTGGCCAGTAATTTGTTGCTTGCAATACCTGTTGAACATGTATAGCCGAGCTTGCTGTAGACCGCTTGTCGAATTTCCCGAGATATCACTGCTCCAATGCAAAGTAGCCGTCCATCATCCGTGAGCGGGAACGCCTGCAGCGCGTTTTCGTCCTCGTCCATGCCGAAGACTTTCGTGTCGTGGTTGGCCGGGTTCCGACAGAAATCTGATGAAAAAACAGTCTACCGCCGCCAAAAGAACCGTGAGCAATTGCATTGTTGATTCTCACGCATTGCTGCACGAAAGCTCACGCACCATTTGCGCCAGTCTTTTCTTGGCCATAGCGGTGACGTCCATAAATGCTTCATCGATGCTCGCCTTCTCGATAATGGGCACTATGGAGCTCAACATGGCAAATATCTCGCGACTCGCGACGCGGTATCTTCGTAAAATGGCCTTTTGGTGTGTCCGGTCAAAAAGCTGCCCCGGCTTGCGGTTCTCTCCCAGTGTGTCCACATGCGGCTGAAAGCAGCAACTGTCAGTTGCGGGTGACTACATGCAGTAGCAACAGACGCGTACCAAGTGAATCGACGGACATTTCTTCTTCGCGTCGTCTGCAAAGTCTCCTGAGTCCACATCAAGTACCGTAGCGGTCAGCGTTTTTCCAAGTTTTGTAGATATCGGGACAGCAGTGGCCCACCTCGCTCGACCCCAAACTTGCGTGCGTCATAATTGACAGCTAGCAAACTTCCCCACTGCTGCACAGCAATAGGCTGTCCATCCGGAATCTTGAGACGCCGTTGCTCCACTTGCGCGTAGAAGCAGTCGAGATCCAGGTGGATGATCACCCGCGTTGAGGCTCTTCCATCGGCTCGGAGCATGACGGCGACTGCTTATTAATAATAACTCAAAAGCTCAGAAAGTGTCCAGAAAGTCGCCATGCGTGGAGAAATAAGTGAAAACAGTGTGTTCTGGTTCATTTCATAGAAAAGAGCCTTTGACGAGTATTTAATCAGATACAACAGATGGTTCATCCGACTTGCTCTGTGTCTTTTGGCTCCTTGACATAAACAATACGGTCGCACACTCTGTGTATCTGCAGGTGCGCCAAGGATTCCTCGAGTATGAAAGAATGATGGTCTCCTTATCATTGCAATGCGCACTCGTAGCATGTTTAGTACCAACTTGTTGCTTCAAGCATTTCCCTATTCAACTACTGAGCTACTCCAAGAACTCAAGTATGGAGCTCATCAATGCAGGAGAGCCAGGCAAGAGGGATCCATTCCGATCAGGAACTAAGTCTCGTTTTCGCGTTAGGACCTGATTCAGCCTCGTGAGTAACAGGCGTGGCATTGGGAATCCAGACATAGACGCGTCCTAGCAATACGAGCCAATATACGCTTTTTTTCTGATCTCTTTGCGGATGGGCGTGGATTCATGGCCAATCCCTTTTATTTCATTTTGCAATCGACCAACAAGCAGCAGCGCGAGTGTCTGGCGGACGAGCAGCTCTCCATCACTTGATCTTCTTCTTCTTCCTCTTCTTCCTCTTCTTCGTCTTCTTCACACCATGCGTAGTTCGACTTTTGCATTGCTGCTCCCGCTGCCTCTAAGTGTCGCGCAAGTGGCCACCACATTAAGTTCCACGACGTCATCGTCCACCTCCAGTCACGTGCCATGGACACTTGCAGATAATGCATCCGTTCTAAGCGACATTCAGTCACAGCTCACCATGTGCACATACTCCAAGGTAGAAGAATGTATCCGGAACCCAGCACTTGTTCGACAACTCGGCGTGTTTGAACGGGCGCCTGGCCATTGCGTCGCCTTCGACGCAGCCTACGTCAACGTCTCGACCCCAAGCGCTGCCCTCCCCAACCGATACTACCCAACGTCTGTGATCGACGCCTATAACGCTGGCTTCTCCAACAAATTCTCCGAGTGGTCAGACGTCAACCGCGAGCAGTTTGAAGTGGACTGCCCGCTGCTTTACGACGAGACAATCGGCCAGGGCAACGACATGCTCTGCTGTACAGAGCAACAGTACACGGGTCTCTCCACGCAGGTCCGTATGATCCCCGGTCTGTGCTCAGCTTGTAAGGAAAACCTTCGCAATATCTTTTGCCAATTCACATGCAGTCCGAACAACAGCATGTTCCTCGACATCAACGAAGTTCGTATCATGGGAGGAGGTGAGAAGCACCCAGGCGCCATCTTTCCTGCTGTCGAGGAAGTCACGTACTTTGTGGGCCACGACTGGATTCGGGACATCTACGACTTTTGCGAAGACGATAGTTTCTTCTCGCTGCTGTGTAACCCCAATCAAAACTGTACCGATGGCTATGGTCTCATGGAGTATATGGGCAAGTACGCCTTCGATAGCATCGGCTCTCCACTTCAGCTCAACGTGACGACTATGGACAAGCTGCCAGAGTTGACCCAAATGGCCGAGTTCTGTCACTGTGACATCGTGAATGCGACCAATTGCATTCTCCCCATGAACAATCGAATGACTTCGTGTGTGGGCGTCTGCGGTTCGCTCTGTGCAGTGGCTTCCGACGAGGATCGCACGTATTCCGAGTCTTGCTATGGAGCGGTAATATTGACAAACTCAAGAGCAAACGCTAGCTCCAACGAGGACCCGACTTGGGCTGAGTTGAATGCGTATTTGGCCGCCAATATTCCTGTCACGGACTGGACGCGACTCAACATTGTGCTTATCATCTTTGGCAGTACAAGTGTCTTGCTTCTCGTTCTAGGATTCATCTACGCTTGCTACTGCGAGCGGAAATCTCACTTTCCTACGCCATACACTGGTACACCCAATGTCGGACCGTATACACCGGATGCTCATGTCATGGCTTACGCAAGGCAAGCTAGTAAAGCACGACTGAGCTATCTCGATGAGCTAATGACCAACAAATTACGCGCCTGGGCTCTGTTCGTTGCCACAGGTAACCGGCCCAAGAAGACCATTCCGTTGACACTTTGCGTTGTCGCCTTTTGTGTTGTCGGTCTGTTTTACATTGAGATCGAAACGGACCCAATCAAGCTCTGGGTGTCCACGTCAAGTACCTCGTATCAGCAGCGTCAGCACTACGGGGATATGTTCAGCCCCTTCTACCGCTCGGAGCAGATGATTTTAGTGCCAAAGGACGGTGGTAACATCTACCGCTCGTCGATTTTGAAGGAGGCCATTCGCATTCAAAATGTGGCAGCGAATGTGACTTATACGTCGGACAATGATGCGACTGTAATCGCTCTTGATGACATCTGCTGGAAAGCGACGGGCACAGGCTGCACCGTCAACTCAATCACGCAGTATTTCCAGAACAACATGGAGCACTTTGAGTTCTATGAAAAGTACGGCCTGGAGATGAAGCATTTTAGCAACTGTCTGTACTCGCCGACAACGTCGGACATGGCGCTTTGCACCGAGCTAAAGAACGCACTGAAGGACGGCGATTCGCTCCCTGCGACGATGAGTGATTGCCCATGCCTGTCGACTTTTGGCTCACCGATGAACTTGTACAACACGTACCTTGGTGGCTTTCCTGATGGCGCCGAGAGCAACTATACCTTGTTCTTGGAATCAGCGGCACTAGTTTCATCGTTCTTGAACTACAACTACGCCGATGAAGCGAAGAATGAGCCTGCAATCAAGTGGGAACGAGAGTACATCAAGACGATGAAGGTTGAAGCTAAGACCAACACCGTGTTTGATGTCTACTTTTATGCGGAAATCTCCATCCAGGACGAAGTTGATGTAGAATCAAGCAATGGAATGGGTTCCGTGGCACTGAGTTACTGCCTAATGATCATTTACATTTCACTGGGGATTAATCGCATCAAGTTCAGTCGTCAGTTCTTCATCTCTTCGAAGATTGTGGCTGGATTTTGTGGTGTCATGAGTATTGTGTGCGGTGTGGCGTCAACGATCGGCATTTTCATGTGGTTTGGAGTCAAACTGCAGCTGATTATCATGGAAGTCGTGCCTTTCCTGTCCCTAGCCATCGGTGTGGACAACATTTTCTTGCTTATCCACGCCATGACTGAGAAGGAGGATCAGATGCGTCGTGAGCAGCCAAGCCTCTTTTTGAATCTCGAGCAGAACCCAAAGGCAATCGAAGAGATTACAACAGTCATCGTATCGGAGAGTCTGGCATACATTGGACCAAGTATCTTTATGGCTTCCGCGGCCGAATCAGTGGCCTTTGCCTTCGGGTCCATCTCAGGAATGCCGGTCGTACTGTGGTTCGCAGCTATGGCGTGTTGTGCCGTGGTAGTCAATTTCGGTCTTCAGCTGACTTTGTTCTTGTCGATTCTCACGCTCGACAAGCGCCGCGAGCTGAGTGGAAAGTATGACATCATTTTCAAGCGCGCGTCGTACTTTAGGGCACCGGCACCGGCTGTTGGCTTGCAGACCCAGCAAAGCACGGAGCCGCTTGTGTCATTGGATCCCAAGACGCCTGTATTAGAAGATGCGCGGCGTTCAGTGACGCCCGAGAATCGCACGCTGACGGACATTCTCGACTATTGCGTTGGCGTTTATGCGTCGATTCTGACGTATAAGATTGTGAAGCTGCTTGTGCTACTGGCTTTCCTCCTCTGGGCGCTTCTGTCGGTATATTCTATGGAATCACTGGATCAGGGTTTACCGCAGAAGGAGGCCATGCCGTCTGATTCGTACATGATCAAGTACTTTGATGCACTGGATTTGTATCTCGCAACTGGTGTACCTGTATACTTTATTGTTGAATCGGGATATGGGCGTAATCCGGATAACTGGTCCCTCAACGATAAGAACGTAGCGACAACTTTCTGCAAGTCAAAGGACATTTGCAGCACTTACTCAGTTCCAAATATTATGAATGCGCTGGCTAACGAGGGGGACAAGAGGATTACCCACATTAGTCCTGGCACGACGTACTCGTGGATGGACGACTTTTGGGGCTTTGTAAACCCCGACAGTGAATGCTGTCGCGTTGATTCGAAAGGCGCTTACGTTCCAATTGAGACTGGTAACGAGACGTATATGGCGCTACGTTCGGAAGATGACACTTGTCTGGCTACGTCCGCAAGTGTTCCTCCTGTACCGGAGAATCAGTTCATGTCGCTCTTCAGCATGTTTGCAACAGCTAGTGCCGGTACCTCGTGCTCTCACGGTGGTGGCTCCATTTATCGTGGCCAGTTCAGCATTGACGACGAGCCTATTCCTGCTGTAAGCTCTTCGACACCAGCAGTAAAGCTCAACAGCAAGGGCTACGGTAACGAGATTACGGCTTGGTCATACATGGTAACGGGCACGTCCAATCCGACACAGCAGCACTACATTGACTCGTACAAACAGAACCTTGCAGCAGCCAATTGGATCAGCGAAAAGACTGGCGTTGATGTCTGGGTGTACTCGCTGACGTACGTGTACTTCGAGCAGTACCTGACTGTGATTGAGGATGCCTATAGGCTCATTGGGCTGGCGCTCTTAGCGATCTTTGTAATCACGGCGTTGTATCTGGGAAGTCTGTTTTACGCGCTTGTGATCTCATTGATGGCAACAAACATCGTGGTGCTCGTTCTTGGAATGATGCAACCGCTGGACATCATGCTCAATGGTCTATCAATTGTGAACCTGATAATCGCCGCTGGTATTGCTGTGGAATTCTGTGGTCATTACGTTCGGTTCTTTGCCAAAGCGAGCGGCACAGGCGACGAGCGCGCCCGCGAAGCACTTCGCCAAGTCTTCACGTCGGTCATCTTTGGTATCACTCTCACCAAAGTCATTGGGCTCAGTGTATTGACTCTTGCAGATTCGCGCGTGTTCAAGAAATACTACTTTCGAATGTACATGCTCGTGGTACTTTGTGGCGTGTTGAATGGGATGCTCCTCTTGCCTGTGCTGCTCAGTACGATCGTCGATGTCAAGAACTACTTTCTGCGCTCGCGGTCGTTGAAACACGACTTTAGTTCGGCGCCTGTTACACGCGTCGATTAATTTTGCAAACCCAATTGCCAAGGCAAGTTGGTGTCAACGAGTCATAGAGAAGCCTTCTTGTGACTGCTTCGTGTATAATAGTATCTCTCGCTAAGCAAATAAATGACCTTCATCGCTACTTTCTTGTCGTGAGGACAGTCGATTGCCATATAACGTAGGGACTTCTACACATGTAACACTAGCAGTGCCATTTGAATCGTCTCGATCGTCTAGCTAGCAACACTGACCACTTCAGGAAACTTGGGTGCTCGAGTATCAAAATCACCGCTCAAAAAAGCTGCTGACATCGCAGCGACGGCTTCAAGTGCGCGAAAGTGTTCGATTTTGCCAGCGGATTTCATGAGCCGATTGAGTGTGGGGGAAAACACAGGAAGGTCTGAGAAATTGTTGTGCATTGAGTCGCGTAGCCACATTAGGCGAGACTGCACATGCGTACACCCACGTGCATGACGTTTTGTACTCTCAGCATTTGGACGCCAATGAAGGAAATGCTCTGACAACAAATGAAGGGCAGGGACGCGCGAGCCCAGTCCATCGCGCACGTCATCGTCAAGCGGCTCCATCCATGCGTCCAACAGCACCATCTTCTTGAAGCGCGCGTCTTGATGGGCAACACTTAGAGCTGTAGCCGCTCCAAACGAGTGTCCAGCGACGTTTACATTGCTCAAATTACACTCATTAAATACGCTGTCGGCGGTGCTATCTCGCTTGACGATTGCATCCAGCACTGCGCGCACCTCGCTAATACGCTGCCGTAGTTGTCTATTACGGAAGCGAAAACCTTCTCCATTTATGTCGTCTCGGATTTCCGGTGTGATCTGTTGGTAGTACTCAGTGCGCCCAGGCTCTGGGCTGCACACACACGCTGATCCGTCGCAGTGGTTGAGCACCACCACCACGTTCCCGTGACTTGCAAGCTCCTGATTTATGGACGAGTAGAGCTCCAGCGACCCAGCTAGGCCGTGACTGAAGATCACTATAGGCCAGCCATCCAAAGAGGCTGGCGCTGATGCTACTGGCGCATCCTGGAGAGCTGCTAAGTGCGCATTGCTCATATTGGAGAAAAGCCACGACGGCAAGTTGGCGAAGACACCAAGTCCTCTCATGAGGTGGTGGCCATGGTGCAAATACGGTACAAACTTCTTCGTGCTCGTAGTTTCCGGATAGCTGGCTATCGAAGGGTAAAACACGCGACACTCGACACCACCGAGGCGGACAAAGCGACAGCCGATAGTCTGATGGGGACCGTGCAGTTGGGAAAAGTCTGGCCAGGGAAAGAGCAACGACGAAACCCAAGCCAGAACCGCAGTAGCGACAGTGAGGAAACCAAGTGTTGAGCGCAGTGACCAAAATGAGGCGACAGCGCCAGCAGAAGGAGTAGACGGAAACAGCAAAGGTTGGAGAACGCGCAGGCCGAGAGACGCGTAGAGGGGCGAGAGTTCACGTCTTGGGGAGTGCAGAAATAGAAGGAAAAGCACACAGCACCAGGCAACAATTGATAGCGCAATGTTCGCAGATGAAATGAGCTCGAGAGTCAATAGGCCCGTGTACGCGCTCAGCAGCCCACGCTCCACTAAATGGTGCCGCATGTTTTGATGACGTAAAACCAAATATGAGGCCCATGTTTTCGTACTTATGAAGCGCAATTTCATGTATACTACGAATCGTCCGGAAAGCAAACGAGGGCTTCTACGCGCACCTGCAGGCCTCCATCATCACAATCATTGGTCATCCTCCGTACCCAAGCAGTGCCCCTTATGTATATCGCTTGTAGAACACTTTCCATACTTTCCATGCTTTCCGCTACCGATAGGAGTCCATTTGCGGACAGGATCGCGATCATTCCCTTCTTTGCTTGTACGACAAGGCACTCAAATAGGGGCAAATATATAGGACTTGATTACCATCTATCGTAATAGAGTAAAGCGCGTATCAAGTCTTAATACATCCCTGGAAGATTTAAAGACTGTCAATCTTAAACAGTCTTAAAAGCTCCGTACATGCCATGACTTTTCTTACTGGCAGAACATCTATTCTCCCGACATCAAAGAGCGTCACTCGCGTTTCAAGTGGATGATTACCCCCAATTGTTTGGCCCGCCATCAGCTCAAGACTCGCAAGTCAACTCCAGCTGCGATCGGACGCAGTGAGGCTCAGACCAAGATCGCGAGACGACTCAAGTGGTCAGAAGGCTCGCGTATCACGATCAAGATACCGAGTAACCCGATCTCAAGTGAGATCGATTTAGTCGAATCAAGGCTCTTCAAGTACACCCACGATTAGACTTCCGCGCGATCGCACTCATGTCAACACCGAAATTTCCTCAACTTCATCTGAAAAAGTGCAACCCACCTTGCCGATGAGTACTCAAGGTGGGGATAAGCTCTTGCACGGGACTAGAGTACCCCTCTGTTAGTGGGTCGTCTGTGTACCTGTGGAGAGGTAGAAACGCATCAGCAAATTTGCGAATCACGCTCCATTACACAGATCAGCTACAGTCTTTGTTACATCTCTTCATGCTAAGAATCCGAAATTTATGTCATTCATACTGTGTACACGTTTACCCGGATGCCTCAATGTGTAGTAGACTTATCAATTTGCTTTTAAACAGATGTAAGAGGTAATGACACCATCGATGTTATCGACTTTACTTCAACTATGAAGGAAATTCTACCGGCACTTCGGGAGTTTTTATCTTCTTGCGGGACCGACGTCTAAAGCTGAGTGCTACCAGAGCTAGCAATCCCACTAGGGACGCTGTTGTGGGGTAATTCGCTCTCATGAACGAATGCTAGCCATGATCTAGAACGAGTGGATGCTTTAATTGCGTTATCGGCAATATCAACGGTGGTAGAATCAGAGTACTTCGTCTGCGCCAGCAACTGACAACACGACTCACTTTCAGACTACGCGTGTATTGTTGTGCCTCTAAAAGCTGGGTATGGTACGTAAGCGTACTAGCGGGCGCAGCGAAGACGCGCTGAGCGTAGTAGTGACGCTTACTAATGCTGATCTAGCCAGTCACAATGAGGTCAAGGCGCTGATCAAAGCATATATACCGCTGGTGTTGATGACGGACGTCTCTCCAAAAATTATAGCATTGTAATTAATATGGGGCAGATATGGGGCGACTTACTTTTGGTCGACAAGCAACTGATAATGATGGTGATGGATTTTTGAAGGGCTCCCAACTTAAGTAGGCAAATGTGAAAGGGAAACTTTGCTAATGGTCAAGGCATACACGGATCTAAAGTATCTACTTCAGTACAAGCACGGGCTCAAGCTCTTTTGCGACCACACTAATCTAATCTACATATTTGCGCCTCACGCAAAATTCAAGCAGCACGCACGTGATCGTCTGCAGCGCGGGGTAATGAAACTTTGTGGAGGACGTCATGCAAGGCTATAGAAAACTATGAGTGTCAAAGTAAAGCCAAGTTGTGACCTGTAAACAATCTTTGTATTGTATGTAAGCCGTAGTGCGATAGGCGAGAGCAGATGATCGAAGAACACTTAATTTACAGTCCGACACTTGGTTAACAGATCGTTGTCGATCTGCTTTGTGTTCATCACAACCTTCGCAACGACCCGATTTACGTAGATTGTGCTTAGACGCGCATACTCTTTGCACTTTTCGTAAGTGCGAGCTTGAGCCTTTCTTACACGTTCTAATATGCACATCATTCATTTCTCAGTAAGTAACTGTTGGCAAAATTTGCAATATTCGGACGTTGTGCCACATCAATTCAAGCAGTAAGGTTATAGTTATAAGTCAGAATACACACACGTCTTTGATGTACATGGTGGTGTCATTGTGACTCTATCAGCAGTCTTTATGTTATGAACTCAAGGAGCGCTAGCGTCGTCAAGCCTTAGCAATCACGCAGACAAGTCCACCAAAATCAGTATTGAGTTTGGGTCACACATTTCTTTTTGATGTGAAGTATGCAGTAACCGGGAAGAACGCGTGGAAAAATGGAGGTCAGTGCGCTTATAGAACGCTTTATATCTATCGCTCATTCAGGCCAAGCAACCAAAGTATGAGGTAGCTGCACAAATTGCATAAGCGGGAATTACTGCGCGAAAAAGGGTGCTGTCAACTGAATTAAAAAATCGTCTGATTGAAGGGTAAAAACGGCCCTATTTCGGGATTTCCCCTTAAAGTAATTACGCCGCCGTGTCACACTGTTTTGATGGGAGCCGACTATCTCTGTCGGTTCCTGTCATAATCAGTATAACGGGGTTGCCCCGTTACAGGCAAGCTCAATAAACCGTAACAAATAGTGCTTCGTCAGAAACGCGCTGACTCTGTTGCGACACTTAATGTCGAAGTGGTGTCGAAATATCACTACTCTAACCCTACAAATATGATTGGATTAAACTACACAATATGTACAATTGGCTGAATGATATAAATTAATTTTATTATCAGATTAGAGCATACCAAGGCCCAGTATAAATTGTGTTTGTCGGAGTTGTTATCATATTCGTCCATTGGTGCAGATCTCGAGTCTTGGCCTCGTTCGACGTGCGAAGACACAACCGGGATCAAAATTAAGGCAGCAGGAAGTGCTGTTACGCCAATCGTTGAAGTCGAAGAGTCCATGATAGGACATGAAGGATAGGAAAATTTTCTAAGAAATCGATCCACGTGTCTAAAACTAAACTCTAAACCCTCATGTAGCCTTAAAAATGGCGACATAAACCGCCAAAGGCAACAACAAAGCAGACGAATCTGATGATAGCAGGATTTCAGCCGTACGGGCGCGTAAACTTCGGCGGAGATCGGCGCAGAGGCATCAATTGGAACCTTCCTGCGGCTTTGCTTATAATATTGCCCATCGCTTGCCTCGTTTTGATGCTTTACGAGCTCCACTACCTGCAGAAGTACGCATCTAGTGACGCAGCAGTGGATGCATCGGCCCAAGACAGTAGCATACATCAGCGTGTCGACAAAGCGGCAGCGTTTAAACCTACTTCAGAGACCAAAGATTCGCCCAACATTATCAATGGACGTACCACCATCGTCTTAGTCGCCAACTACCGTGACTCGGCGAGGTAGTAACCGCAGCGATTGTTACTCCTGTTCTGTGACGACTAGATGAATGGCTGACTATTGTTCCTTGACTGTGAAGGTGCTCGGAGACATTGCGCTCACTTTTTGACAACGCAGTGGAGCCCGACAACATCAAGATCAGCATCTACGACCAAATTTATCCAGAGGAAAAGGAGATTTCTTGCGCTGAATCCTTTTGTGAGCTCGTGGGGGAGGCATATTGTCGACGCTCGCAAATTGTGTCATCCCAGATCAATGCTATCAATGCAACGGTAGGCAACAAGCTGAGCATGGAGACAGGCTGATGCATATTCTTGTTTAATTAGGAGATTGTCATTTGATGCTGGGTACTGCATTGTAGGGACCCACTGCTGCGCGATACGAGGCGGAGAAGGCCATCACGGACGAAGATTTCTGCATGGCCATTGACTCTCACTTGGTATTCGCTCCCGACTGGGATGCGAAGATTATCGCGCAGTGGGATTCAGTGGACAATCCAAACGCTATCATCACTGTGTACCCGAAGCCCGCGGAATACGCAATAACGCACGATGCGATAAATTATGTACAGCTTATGTGTTTGTCGCGTATTGAGTCGGATGACCTGGACTCTATGGTGCAGTTTGCAGCTCCCACGTGGATTAAAAAGAAGGACACCCCAAAGCCGAGATTGATGTCGCAACTGGCCGGTGGATTCAACTTCGGCAGTTGCCAACAAGTAAAAGAAGTGCGGAATGACCCATACACTCCGTACCTTTTCCATGGAGAAGAGTATTCGCGTGCA
>NQFO01004511.1:0-12867 GCA_003991265.1 Pseudoperonospora humuli | reverse complement strand
ATCGTCTTGGATTTCTTCTGTCCCGACGACCAGTTCGTAGACAAGACCGGTCACATCACTGGTCATTGAAGTGTGGGGAGTATGGTGTTTGTAAGTAGATGTTGAAGACAAAGGCTTGAGCTTAAATACGTTTGCTAATTACCCAACCGAAGCAGCTTTTAGGAAAATATCGCAAGTTTGCGATAGTTATTGCGGCAACATAAGTTTTCCGAATAAGAACACAATTAATGTGAGCAAATTACTGAAATACTTCCATAAACCAACATTGAAGTTATTGTGGACGGCGCTGGTGAAACGTCTTGTGCGCCGAGTTTTGCATAGCAGCACTGTCTTTAAGCTGGCGGTTTAGCAGCTTCATCACGTGGGATGCCTCCTGAATGTTCTCGATCGTATAGGCCAATGATTCATTGATAAGATCCAGCTTGTTGATGCTCTTGTCCAGTATCCCAGATGAGCTGCCCGTCAATGACGTACGCAGCGAATCATTGAGCGTCTCTGCCAATGTCATCAAGAACTTCGCATCAGTTCCAACCCACTCACACATTACTCACTCCTACTCACTAAGCGTCTCCAGCTTGTGCTCTGGCGCCATCGGTAACTGCTCCTGCTGAGTCGCAGAGCGAAAAGCGAAAGACGACGAAGCCGGCGTAGAACTAGAGATGGACGAAGCTGCGCGTGCAGCTGTCGCAGCTGCCAGCTCTGTGCCTCGCTCTCTAGCCTCTTGCAGCTTCTTGAAGGCGAACTCTCGCAATGCCGATGTGTCCATTGTAGTTATTTGCTGATTGTTGATTGGCTCTCAAATGCTTAAATAATTGAGCGACTTATTTGACCATTAATCATGCGCACGCGTATCTGGGAAGACGCCGCTGCTATGAGCGTGGTGAGCGTGTTGGGCTTCATCATGAACGATGAGGGCGAGGTCATAGGATCTGAGCGCACGCAAGTGCTATGCAAGCTCATGCCTTCCATTCACACTCCGTCTCACCGCGCCATTTTGGCATTACTAATCACACAGCTCAGCGATGCCGACGCCCGAGTGTGAGAATTTTTTCACCTCATTGTTGGATTGTCAATAAAGTTGGGTGCTCAGTTTCATGCTGTTTACGACAAGCAGATTCTACACGGAAGGTGGGCTGAAAGTGTTAAATGCGTGGCTGGCGATGGACGGAGCCACTCGACGCGAGACAGGGTTGTCTAAGGAGAAGAAGCGAGTCGAAATATTTTCTCAAGTGCGCGCGCTGCTGCGGGTGAGAAATCAGTGGAGTTAGTGTCTGTTTTGATGCACGCGACACATTGTCATTTGCTATTGGTGGTGTTGGTTGTTCTTGCAGATATTGGATGTGAATGTGCAAACGGATTCACAAAGAAAGCAGAACTCCTACCTAACAGGGACAATTGCTAAGGTCATTGAGCTGCTGGATAATTCTGGATCTGGTACGTTTGCTAGCATTGTAAGCCCTCGACCGCTGTAACAGTTGATCTGACTTGGCTCTTTGTTTTTGATTGTTGTACTTAGAGTATGCGGTCGAATGGAGTCGATTGAATATTTATCGTCGTCATTTTGAAAGTTCTTGTGGTGTACCATCTACTGTCAAGGATGGGCGTAATGAGTCGCGAAAAATTGTCAAAAGCTCGCGCAACGGCAAGTCTTCTGGTGAAAATTCGATACAGAACTCGTTCACGTCTTTGTCAACGACTTCTACAACTGCAACAACTAGCGCTCCAGTATCGCGGAAGTCGAGCAGCTCGGGAATATCTGCTGGAACGATAACTACCACAAACTCATCTGGTGCCAGTACGGTTAGTCAACGAGTCACGCCTGCGTCCGTGCTGCAGTATCAACCAAAGTCGTTTTTGCAAAAAGACTCAAGTCTGGGTCAGGATGATTTTGAAGAGCATATGAAAGACGATGACGAACAACTAATGCTTGCCAGCGAAGATGTGATCACTAATGTGAACCAAGCTGCATTGAGTGCTTCTCTGGAGCAGAAAATCCGAGGAAATGGACACGATATGCAGTACGGAGAGCGCTCGCCTTGCCGGAAATGCAAGCGTATGGTCTCGAAGCGATGCACACACTGTGAGTTCTGTGCCAAATGTGGGCAAAAAGACAGATGCGAGCCGATTAGCGTGACCTCAGCAGCTCCAGCATCTAGTGGAAATGACGACAATAAAATCGCAGGAGGGAGTAGCGCTGGTGCTAAATCGCTCTCAGTGAAAGACCGCAATGTCCAGGTGCTTGGCTCTGTGATGGATGCGGCTATCTATCATGCTTTTCGTCAGGAGGATTTCCACTCTGTGTTCAGTCTAATCCAGAATGGCATGGACGTGAATTTCCAGCGAATCGAGTCTGACCACTCGTCGGCTTTGATGGCAGCTGCGCATCACGGTCGCGATGATGCGGCCAGTAAACTGCTGAGCTTGGGCGCAAACCCGTGCCTTGAGGATCATACAGGCAACAAGGCGTGGAACTTTGCTGAGCGACGAGGGCACATGGAGCTAATGGAGAAACTCAAAAAGTGCTGTGAAGAATGGAAACAAAAGCACAAGGACGGCGATACGACAAAAAAAACTAGCTCTTAGCGCGAGCTCTTCTTTAAGGCAGTACTTCCCTTTGACCCTGTCACTCATTCGAGCCTCGTTCGTCAGGTCAAAACTTCCAGTCTGGGTCCACGTCCATAGCCCATACAAACTTCTCCCGCAGCGTTTTAGAGAACACTGCTGAAATCGGGACTTCGTTCTGTTTGTTGTTTAACGAGGGACAAACATTAGTTACAAATCTCACTAATCACGAGCAGCATGAAAGACTTACCCTTTTGCACCATGCGACGGTGATACGCGGGTCCATATAGTTAAGCTTGGACGTGCCCAGTGCAACCTCCTTATTGTCCGTCTTGTCCTGAAGCCGCAGAGACAAAGCCTTGATTTTCTTCTTCCAGTTTTCAATCTTCTTGGCAACTTGATCAGCCGAGGGTGTCCGCTGGAAAAGATGGATCTGAGCCTTTTTAGCAAGAGCGTCTTCCTCTTTGCTGTTAGATGCAGCCTTTTCCATCTTCAATTTGATACTACTCGACTTTCCCTTCGAAATTAGCGTCTGCATTTGCTTGAGGTCTTTTAGCTGATCCTTTAGCTGATCAAGCTGTGCGTTCATCTTGTCCAATGTAGTGTCAAACGACTTTGGCGCAGTACGCTGGTGATTGCATAGAATGGCAACCTTCCGATTTGCATCATTGTACAAGACAACCTTTGGCGCGACTTCTAGTTTGCCTTGCGGATCCAGCTCTTGTCCTGACGGCCCAGGCAGCTCTTTTTCCAGCGTAAACGACGCATTGAACGTACGGAACACCTTTGCGCTAAGCCCAGGCATCAGTGAGCTCAAGTGCTTGTTAAGTTCTGTGACCGATAGCTCGTGAAACACCTCCTCGTTCTTGCCCTTCTTGGCGCAAAACTTTTGTAAATTATGGTAAACGAGCTTGCCCACGTCACCGTATTGCGCTAGTTCAACAGTGTTGTTGTAGGGCATCGAATCTTTACCAAGGAATGATAGCGTGAGAGCACAATTCTCATCTTTGAAGGACATGTGCTCAACCCGGAGACTACAGCAACCAACTGTGTCAGCCTCGTCCTCGCCTTTCTCATTCCCCACACGCAGCGCAAGAACATCAATCACCCACATAGCAGTTGAACGTTGCTTGGTGAACATATCCTTGGCGCGCAAGCCGTTCGTATAGTCCCGTCGAATTTTGTCGATGCTCTTCTTCAGTCGCCTAGCCTTATCGTACTTGGCCAAGTCTGACTTTCCTTTGAAGCTCGAGCTAGCTGCAAAGAATACATACTTGATACCACCCATAACATTTTCGTTCCAGTAGGCAAGCCACGAAACAGTGTCACGATGAATCACTTGCTTCCAAGCGTGACCCGGTACGTTGCAAATCGGAGCCCTGTCTGCGATACCCACATTGACTGTCACGTCTTCTGGCATCACACGCTCCTTTAGTGTGCCAGTCTTTGGATGTTCACCACGCCCACGGAAGAGACCAGGTGGCTCAATGCGAAAATTACCGACCTTTTCCAGGTGACCATCTACGAAAGCGAAGCCGTTAGTAAACAACTCCATCTCGCGCTTTTCTTTGTCTGGCAGCTTTTCCTCCTTCGTCATGTTTTTCTTCTCTTCACGCTGTTTCTCCAGGTATGCAGCAATGCGAGAAAAGTCGCACGCGTCAAAGCTCTTGATTTCGTGCTGCTTGCCCAGTATCTTCTTGAAGTCCGTGAAGAAATTCTTGTTAAAGATCTTGGCCGTCTTTGGGTTGCCTAGTTGGGGACCATCCTTGGGAATGGCCGCGTAAAAGCTAGCGACTTCTTCCTGGTTAGGATTGAGCTCAATTTCTTTCCCATTGTATAGCAGCGGCACGTGGTGAGGTTTATACGGGGGTGGAAACATTACGCCATTGTGCTCTAAAGTACGCCATTGGATGCCCTCAGGCAGCTCCTCAGCGTTCCACCAGCGAAAGGCCTTAATGGCCATATCCAGCCGCTCGCTCTTGGAATGCACCTTAAGCTTTCGAACGCTCGCCCCCTTCTCATTTTTTACCTTGGCTTTTCTATTGGATGCTGAGGAATTGGCCTTGGTTTTCCTGCTCTTCACTGTAGAAGATGAAGACGGAGCCTTCCTCTTGACGCCTATCTCCTTCTTCACAATCACCTTCTTCTGGTTAGTCTTTGCTTTGTTACTATCGACCGCTTTCTTGCTAGCTGAACCCTTCTTTTTCAGTTGCACCAGCGGCAAATTATCCGAGTCCGAGTCTTCGTCGACCACACGTGGAATCTCTTGCTTCATCGCACTACGCTTTGGAGAAGGTTTTGCCCCGTTGGACGTGGCTGGTTTGGTTTTCTTACGCAACATCGCAATAGGCACCAAGTCATCGTCACTGCTATCCATTGGCTCAAAGAGACGTTCAGTCAGAGGGAGCGAGATCCTTGGTGTAGAAGCGAGTGGACAGTAGGCAATTGCAGGGGGTTCGTCTCGTTACCTCAATATTCCACTGCACACTCAGATAGATACAGCCTTAGTCTCCTCCCTTCGATGGACGCACCTCCTCTTCTTATTTTATAAAGCGCAACAAAACTGAATATCTTTGTAGTCAAGAGCATACAAAACCTTCTACAAAAGGAGCAAATAATGTATCCATGTCCGGTGGTGGTAAGCAGGGTCTTCTTTCCCCGCTGATTATTCCAAGCCCGCTAGACACTCCACGACGCACTTCAGCATGACAGGCGGCAACTCGGACGCAGCGAATCAGCGCGTGGCCACGCAGGTAGCAGTGGCAGCGGCCGGTGCCGCTCTAGCCTTTTACGTGGGCTCTCGCAGCAAGAGTGCAAGACGCGTGGCAGCGCAACGTCGTGCCAAGGCTGTCGCGGAGGCTATGACGGCGGCAATGCCCACGGATACGGAACGCCGTAAGCTCACGTCAGTGGTGGTGCGTGTACCTGCCACGACAGCCAATATGGGTCCCGGCTTTGATACCATTGGCATGGCGCTAGATATTTGGACGGAGATTTCAGCCGAGGTGGTGGCGCATCTGGAGGACGACGCGTCCAACGTGAGTCGCGTGACGCTCACGAACGAGGGTGAAGGTGCTAAGGATCTACCCACGGATGAAAGCAATCTCGTGGTTGTGGGCATTAAGGCTGCATTCAAGGCTGCGGGTGAGGATCTACCACGTCATATCAAGGTGCACTGCAAGAACCGCATTCCGTTTGCTCGCGGACTGGGCAGCAGCTCGGCTGGTATTGTGGGCGGAATCATTGCCGGACTTGCCCTAGCTGGCATGAGCTTGCCAGTGCGTGGTCGGGAGGAGCTTCTGCAGCTGGTAAGAATCTAGTTGTGGCGAGAAGGCGTCATCATACAGCTAGCTGATACTATTCTTTGTGCTTAAACTTCTCGCTAGGCCTCAGAGATCGAAGGCCACCCTGACAACGTGGCGCCTGCTATCTATGGCGGCTTACAGCTTGGAATCTTTGCCGACAACCGCTGGTACACTTCGCGTGTGCAGATCCCGGATGGCCTGCAGTGCGTCGTGTTCATCCCTGACTCGACGGGCCCTACAAGCGTGGCACGTGCCATCTTGCCACCGAGCGTGTCCCGCAAGGACGCTGTGTTTAACATTGGCCGTGCTGCTATCTTTGTGAACGCGTTTCGATCAGGCAACCTTGATGAGCTGCGTTTCGCCACAGAGGACATGCTGCATCAGCCACAGCGCGGTGCTGCGCAGTATCCGCACCTTGAGCCGCTCATTAAGGCCGCCTTGGGAGCTGGCGCGCACGGCTGCTTCCTCAGTGGTGCTGGGCCTACCGTCCTGGCCATTACTAGTGGCCGCGCTGGTGACATCTTCACGCAGCAGTTGGCTGAGCGCCAAGAGAACAAGGTTGCCAACGCCATGCGTGAGGCTGCCGCTGCCTTGAACGTTTCTGGATGTGTAGTCATTACTAACCCTGAGCACCGTGGTGCCTTCATTGTGCGTGATGAGCCGCGCTTCTCGAACCACTTCACTGCATGCTAGGAAGCGTCGGCCATATCCTGGACAAGGCTCGCGCACCACGGACGCCACCTGACAGGATGAACCCAGTGAAAGTGGCTAACAAGATTTTGCAGTGAAAGTGGTGTAGAACTCGGTTGCCCCATCTGGTGTTTTTTGGCGGCTTTTTGAATGATGACGGCACTCGATCTTATTTAGCTGTATCCTGGATGAAGGTTTTCTCTTCTCCGCATCGTTTTGTACCATGTTGAGCTGAAGACCCTAACCGAATATCTTGATCTTGGACAGCTCAATCATGCGTGTTGAGGATGCAGGAAGCAGCGACACCGCTCTGACTTTCTTACTCGCCCGCTGAAATCAGAAGCGACAATACACTTGAATACATTCCCAACTTCTGCAAAGTTGGGCTCAGCGCTTCCCGTCTGTTTCCGCCACGGTTTCGTACAGCAGTGGGATGTTATGTCATCAGGTTTCTCGAGTCTCTTCATTGGCATCCCAGTCTCTTCGAGCTTCTTACGCTTGCGGACACATTTCTTATCGATGTTTGTATGCAACAAATTTAACGCAGACATCATCGAAGTTATTCGGTGTGGCTGAAATGCCAACAACCTTGTGGAGGATTTCATTATCCTCGAAGTTTCTAACGCCTCGCTAGCTAGCTATCGACACTGTGAGCTAGTGCATTCATTCATGCCCAATGGTGTGAGAAAGGCAAAAAGACACTCGGTAAGATTAAAGCTGAACATAAGCACAATGCCACGCCATCGTGGGCGGCGGCCGATCACTATTGCAGATACGCAAAGCCCTAGAAGACATTGCGGCATAAAATTCCCAAACCAGATGAAGTAAAACTCCATACGGAGTTTTTATAAATTTATTGGCGGTACGGTATAAAAGACCTGGTGTTTAGGAAGCTGTTCTTCGGACATTCAGCGGTCGAAGCGGGTTTAGCTTCTGCGATTTCTTGCGGTTGGTGACAATCAAAGCTGTTAGCATACTATTGGCATGAACGGACTCGTTGCCGCCAATCATGACGCCCTGCTGTCCATGAGAGACAGACAATAGCGAAGCTCCTTGGGGAAAGGCACTTCCCGTAGCGTCAGCCAGCGCTTTCAAATCACCCTGCATCACGCGGTCATAGCTTATACCAACGCTTAGAAAACACCCTATAACATTCTGGAGATCCATGGTCGGGATTGATATTCGAACAGCATCGCGTAATCCATGGCGTACTTTCGAAGCCACATCTTGTGGCGAAAGAGCCATCATATGCAGTCGCTCGCCAAGGCAGACCTCAGCACCCAAACGCAGCGACAGATCTCGCGCAGACGTCTCTGGCTGCAGCATCTGGTAGCGTGAACTGTTCCGCTTGAGGCCACGGAGTACTGCACCACGTCGCTCGCGTGCAACAGGGTAGTAAGCAGGCAGCAAGTTCGACTCCAGGTTGAATTTCTCGGGTCTCTGTGTCATCTCCGTCAACATGCCATGCGTCGCCTCGTTGATAGCTTCCAGTGCAGGTTTGTGGTCAAGAGCATACAGATCACGGCCACTCGCCTTCGTCACGACAAAGGTCTTATCTGTTGCATCGTAGCACGTGAATAACGCGTGTGCAACCTCAACACTGGGACAGCAAATTGCAAAACACGCGCCGTGCTTCGTCACGCACCCTACCTTGCCTCCTTCTGAGCACAACTGAGTAGCGTGCCCACAGGCATTGGTAGTATGTCGGGACGAGCTACCGCCAACCACGGAGTAAGAGCAGTCCACAATCTCATTCACCGCACGTGTTACTTGCTCTTCTTCTCTGTCCCGTTGGTTGTCAGCATTGTAGGATTCGTCTCCACTCCCCAGCACAGTCCACACAAAATCCGGGCTATCCTCAGGTTTCATTGCAAGCATTCCCATCCCACTTAGGAGACACCTCCTTGCAGCATCACGTGGACTCTCGCGGTCCAAATCAGCATTCAAAATTGCGTAAGAACCTTCTGGGTCGTATATTCCCCAGAGACCTACAGTCTCATTAGCTCCAGTGCTGTGCTGTCGATGCCGGGAGTTGTTACTGCTGTTGCTCCGTTTGCCCAAGCCCATCGCTGGCGAGGAAGCAGCAACATACACGCCACCGCTGGATGTGCCGCCCATAAAGAGAGTGTCTGGAGCGGCCCGAGCTAGCGCTTCATAAACTGCGGCACCATTGTGATGATGCGAATATGATACTAGCATGAAATGTGGGTTCTGGTCACCCAAAGCACTCACGAGTTTTGCAAAAGCTGACGTAGAGGCTACAAAAGTATCAGGATCGTTCGATACAGTGCTTGCAACTTGAACGTCACACTTGTATACATTAGCGATGCGAGAGCGACTCCCAGCGAGCTGACTTGCGGTAAAATCACTAATCACAGACGAAAACCGCGAAGAAGCGCCTGCTGGTGATCGACTGGGTTCTCCATTAGGCATGAAACAACTTCTTGCTTGCAACGAACAGCTCGTACATAGTCGGGCTTGGGCCTCAGGTTGCGCTCCAGGTTGCAAAGTCCATTTTCGGCTGCACTGACCGCAAACAGCCTCACCACATGCTCGGCAGTGGTGCTTAGATTTCATAATAGAAAAAGAGTAAATGCAGATCGCACACTTGTTGCTGCGTGCAGGTTTCCACTGATGTTTTGGCAGCACAGCAATGGGACGAAAAAGCGTATTGAAAAGTAGCTCGCGGATACCAATGAGTCGGTCTGTGAAATTCTGGATAATCTTGGCCCCTACAGAACTCGTAAACTGCTTTTGAAAGTCGATTACCATCATGCAGGTCACTTCATACGTGCCTGAGGCATCAGCCGAGGGTGAAACCAGGTACACACCCTTGTTGATCACACCGCGTTTGCACTTCGCAACACTAGAAGGGATAGCCACGTCTTCACCTGCAAGTCGAATGGCCAGCTCGTCACCCTTGAAAGACTCCACTGACCGAATGTAACCATATCCCCGCTTCCTGCCATCAGCCATCATTTCGATGTTTGCGTATTCGACAAAAAAGAAATCCACTGGTTTCACAAATCGCCCAGCAAAGCGACTGGCATGCCACTTGACTTGTAAATGCGGGAATAATTCGCCCAAGTCTTCGTCCACACTAGCCGTGTCATCGTGACTTCCGCTTGCAGTTGTAGTCGCCGAAGCGCCAGACGGGAATAACAGCGTCTGGCCGGAGCTCGGAGGTGCACGTTCCGGCAACTCCATGCGCTTAATCACTGCCGCGTGTAGTAGTCCGGGGAACACTTGCGATTCGATATCAAAGTAACTCCTCGAGTTGCTGGGTGTCAGATATTCCATAATTGTCCCAAGATGTGCTTTGACCTCACACGACACTCGGAAGTAAAGTTTAGTGGAAGCGTCTTCGTCTGATGGAAGAGTCGCTGGTCTGTATATATGGACGTCTTGTGTCCGTTTGTTCAGTTTCCACGCCATTTTGCCACACAAATTGGCGACATCAATGGCTTCATGAGCTTTCTCTTCCAATCTCAGGGCAATATTAGCCACGTCTTTATGTACGGATGAAGACGCGAGTGAGCCTGCCATATCGTGCCTTTTGTTGCCCATTGCGAACTCTAAGTCGTCGTTGTCCAGCTTCTGCGAGCTCGAGCTGTCCATAAGCTCGCCCACACGGAGCCTTCCTTTCTGTCCCCTGTCTAGTCTTCTTCCGCTATCGTTCTCATTACTCACGTCATCGTTTTCATCCTGGTTGCTGCTCTCATGCGGGCCACTTAGCTCTTGTGTGCACGGGTAGCTGCCCAATGAGAACGTCATGTCGAAGGAGCTAGGGCGCATGGGTTCCACGGTGTCCACACCATCTTGGTCCACGCCGTCCAGTCGGAAGCGGTCCATGTTACAAGCAGTTAAAAGCGTTGAATTACGCCTTTGTCTCGTGTGTAAGTTCCAAGCGTTATTGATAGAGTAATGCGGAGGTGTGATAAATCCGCTCTAACAAAGTGAAAATTGGAGAATGAAGTCGGAAGTGTACACATTTATTTGACGGAAAAACCTCATTTGATTAAAGTAAAGGGTCTACATCAGTGCAAGTTCCGACCCCTGGTGAACTGTCGTCTAATCGCTGCCGTAGCAGCGTAGCACAATTAATAGTAAGGAAGAGGTGAGCCGTACGGCCGCTTGTGATATAGCGGCCCTTAATAGGCACTTCTTGTTGCGGTTCTGTTTGCTTTCTGGACCGAATGCGTCGCAGTAAACTATTGCAGGTGTCCTCAAGTCTAACCTAGGTAGAGACCATATCGTCTCCGCATTCTTCTTTCTACGCTCTTTTTATTTTCATGTGGAGTGTCTCGCTCTTGAGCAGCTTGACCATGTCGATAGCCGCATTCATGTCGTGATTCTGTAGTACGCGTTGTACTTCACGTGGTCGCAGTGAAGCACTTCGGAACATTCTTTTACCGAACTGAACTTCAGCGCGATTCCGGGCCAGCGCCACACCCTTTGCGCTTTCTCTTCGAGAAGGGCTTTGTGTCGTGCCTGGGGTCTAAATGTCAAACAGATGATAGCGTCTGATGGCATTGCGAGCATTGCATAGAGCCACATCCATAGAGACCAGCGTCGTGCGCTTCTACACTGCCTGCATTTACCCTTGACTAAACTTAGAGCATGTCTATCAATGCCTTCGCATCTGCTCCATATTCCTTCGCCACGCACATCTTCTGACTCACTATCGACACAATGCACGTCGCTATCACAGCGGCTGCCACGCGAGCTATGCGCTTTTGAAAGCATCTCCGCTTGAGAAACGGCTGGTCCGTACAGTATTGTACAGGAACCACACGTTGCTCCAGACAAGTCCTGTAGCATACGGTCTCGAACAACGGCATCACTGCGATGATCTTTGGGCACGCTGGGTGTCGCTTCTTTAAACCATTGTTCCACGGTCAAACCCTACCATATGACGGCACTCACGCGTACTCATGCGTATCGTGGTCGTTACGACACACTCTTGAGGTTGGGGTCTATGTCTTGATTCCCCTTCTTTTTTCGCTTCGTTCCATGTCATTATCACCGGCGTGGGGCTGCTATAAAAGGGAGATTTGGCCCAATGATGACGCACTTTGCCTCTTTCTCTGTCTTTGATTGGCCAACGCGCTTTATCCGTCGCTCGTTACTCGATTCACAAAGAGGTGACACGAGTTTTCTCTAAAACTCACCTTGTAAACATTACGCTCCCGACGTTCAGTTTCGAGCTGCGAAGTATCAAAGGCGTGGCGCAACACTGTCCACCGGTTCTCCTTGAAAGGCTTAGTCAATAGCGATACGCCCGGAAGATTCCAGCTGGATGATTGTAACCTGAGTTACAACCCACTTGGTTCATTTGTGCGCTTGTAGCAGTGTTGAACTGCGACACACGCAGCGCTCAACAAAAAACCTTCAACAATGACGATCAGCCTACAGCTTACTGCGCTAAAAAATGAACTGTGTATACGAGGATGGCTGTTTCTCGTGGCCACCTACCTATGCTTCTCCTCTCGCTATTCCCCTATACCTCCATGTGTCCCTCACCGCAAAGCTCGCTCTTGAAAAGCTCCAGCATGTTGATGGCCGCGCTCATGTCGCGTTCCCAGACCTTGGCGGTGCACTCTGCGTGGTCACAGTGGAGCACTTCGTTGCATTTCTTTGTTGACTGATGATCCACCGTGTCTTCTTCTTCAAGAGCTTTCTGTCGTGCGTAGGGGCAGGGTATCAAACAGACGAAAGCGTCTAGTGGTACTGCGAGCAGAGCTTGCTCATCCAAAATTCGTCGATAGAGAACATCGTCGTAATGTCTGTTTGAATCCTTTCACCAGACTGGGCGCGTGCCCATTGATGTCATTATGCTTGATCTAGTCTCCTTACACCACGCACTTCTTCTTACTCACCGCCGGAACAATGCGCTTCGCGATCGCATCGACCACCATACCAGCCATGCGCTTCCGAAAGGGCTTTCAATCGAAAAACGACCACTACGCTCTGAAGTTCAGCAAGAACGCCACGTTGCTCCAGAAGTATTGCAGTCGCTCCAATCATCTTGTGTAGTTCGCAGTCTTGATTGACGGCATATATGCAAGGATCTTCTGGTAGTCTAGGTGTCGTTTCTTCTGCGCCTCATTCCAAATAGTAGATCGCTTAAGCATGTCGAGCTCGCTACGACGCTTAGGTAGTCGAGATCTGCGTATCCAGTCCGGGCACTCTTTCTTCTTTCACTTCTTCTTTCGCCACGTACGCCTCGGCCTCTTTTGCTGTGGACAAAGGATCTCTTGCACAGCAGTACATAGCGCCCACATCCCGAGACCAAGTCCGATGACGACGT
>NQFO01004504.1:0-10436 GCA_003991265.1 Pseudoperonospora humuli | reverse complement strand
GCAGCCGACTCATTCGCAAAGGTGTAAATACCAAACACAATGATCATACAAACTGCAAGCTGTCCTAGCACTGTCTGAGGCGAGAAATCACCATAACCCACAGTGGAGACCGTCACAAACATGAAGTAAATGGACGAGAAAAAGATCCAAGCTTCGTCGCAGTTCGAATACTTGTCTGTGCCTTTATTTGTCGCCCTAAGGACCGTCACCGTTCCGTCCTCATTGCTACACTCGTACACATGGAACAAAAAGCTGTTGGTATATGGCAGCTCTCCAAGACGTTCAAGCGAGAACAACACAGCGGCAGAGAAAAAAACCAGACACAAGGCCTTGAACGCCACGAGCAGCACTTGCGACGAAAACGTTTTGTTCGGGTACCGCGTGAACAAGTGGTCCATGACCACATATCCCACATATAACCGAATAAAGCCGAAATCCAGCCACGATCGTAGATGTTTGTTTCCCACTACAACCGTCACGAACGACGTCGTAAAGTGAGCGACCACCGACAACAAGTCGAACAAATTGTGCAATTGCAAGACAAACGTCACTCTACAAGACAAGCACAAAACCAAAGAACGAATGTCAGAAACCAAAGGAATTCAAGGCAAAATCTAGACTCCAGGACGCACTTGCTCTTAGTCGCCAGCCATCGAATCCCGTACCCAACGCCCGTGGCAATCAAGAACAAGGATTCAATCGACCACGACGAGAAGCTCACACTTAATGATCCACTACACAATATGGACAAAACGTTCAGCATAAAAACAACTTCTAGAGTATTTAGCAGAGACCGTGAACACGACCACTCACTCCAGTTGATGCAGACATCAAAGCTAGTGACAATTTGTACGAGGTAGTTCTTCCCAACAAACGCTAGCATCAGCACTCAAAGTATTGAATCATGATTGCAAATGTTTGGTAATCGAGACTCACCACGGCATTCGTGAGTGGAGAGTCGCAGAGTTTGCGGACCCGTTCGACGTATTTGAGTGAGGCCCATTCGAGCCACTCGTAGATAGCGGAAAGAAACACGCATTCTTCTACCCAACTTTGAAGATGTTATGAATCCTGAATATATTTCAGTACGAAATTTATAGCTACGACAACTTGAGAGCCTAAACAACAAAGCTGTCCATAGCCACCCAGTGTCCTCCCAGATCAGACCTGGATGCAGAGCATTCAACAAGTGCTCCACCATCGCGAGACAAGCTTTTCGCTGGCTGATTGAACAGTCCAGCTGAGTTGCCGATTACGCTGTACCATGTGTCCATGCTCAAGTGTACGCCGAAACACCGATATATCCAGCAGCAATACTGAGCAAGATGAGCACAAAAATGATGGCCTTTGTGGCTGGAGTAGTCTTTGCATTAAGCTTCTGAAAGTACGCTTTCACTTTCTTCGTAGCCTTGGTGAGTCTTGAATCCTTGCGTAGGGGTGCAGGCATCCGGGGGTCCTTCCGCAATTTATCAACCTTTTTTTCGAGCGGTGATTTCTTCCCGAAGGGATTCTTCCAAGCGCCATCCTTCCCGAAGGGATTCTTCCAGAAATTATTCCCCCCGGATTTGGGAGTGCTGCCTCTCTCTTCTTCCGCAACGTCGCGCGTTTCAGCTGTCTCCTTACCACTCTTGAGGTTGCGGCGCGCCACGGTATCACTAGTGACGAGGGTGTTGCTGGAGTCGATATGCGGTGTCTTCACCTCGACACTCTTTTCTGCGTTAGCAACGTCATTGTAGCACCCAACGAGTGTGGACACGAAGAGAAGGAAAACGAAGGTAGCGCGCATTGGGAGGGACGTCTGTTCCTGATAAAAGCAAATTCCAGAATAATGAGTCCCAGAGATGGAGAGTGCCAATCACGATCGGACCGTACATAGGCGTGGATACTGCCGCAAATGAAGATGTGGGTGCTCAAGTTTCGCATAAAATGTGCTCTCTCATCCACTTATAAGAAGCGAATTTTGCACTAGAAAAGGATCTGCTACCCGAGCGCTCTTCAATTTTGTATACCACATCTAAGTATGCACAACACAGGCATACTTTCTTCCTGAAGTCTCTCAGATAATATTGTGGCGTCGAGATGCCATTTTTAAAACTGATTTAATATCGCGAGGAGAAATTTTAATGGCTTATTAGTTCCGACCAGTTTGAAGTACCCAGCACATGCTCTATGCGCACCAAATTGCCATACTGATTTACGACTAAGGCTTGAACAGCAGCGGCAAATTAATGTGAGCCACTCTGAATGTGTGCGTGCGCACTATTCAATGCGGACACGATTAGATGTTCAATGTGCAGCTGTCGCCAACTGCCTTAAGAAACGGCACGTATGCAGGTAAAGGGACCTCTTAGTGATAATAATCGGTACCGGGCTTCCCGCCAACCATAGTTTACCTATTTAAAGCCTGTCCAGACCACCGAATCCCTGCGTTTTGTACTGTCGTTTGGCTACTAAACTGCAAGTGCCGCCACCTGATCCGCAAGACCACCAGCAAAAGTCGGCTAGCTTACGACAATTTGTGAGACTTTAAACAAAGGCGACTACTCCACTACGCCGATCATGGACACGTTCGCTGAACCTGGAGGTGCTGCCACTACAGTTGTTATGGCAATTTTCTCGCGTACCGAAATTTAATTTTGGGCTATGGTGTGATACTGTCGATGTCATTGCTATGTCAGGCCACTCAGCTAAGGACACGCTTGACATTCTTGAAATGATGTGGAAGAGGTGGGTCGCCGGGCATACGTATTGAATCCTGAATATATTTCAGTACGAAATTTATAGCTACGACAACTTGAGAGCCTAAACAACACTAGCAAGCCGTTCATAACCACCGAGTGTCCTCCCAGATCAGACCTGGATGAAGGACATTCAACAAGTGCTCCACCATTGCGAGACAAGCCTTTTTGTTGGCTGATTGAACAGTCAAGCTGAGTTGCCGATTATGCTGTTCGACCTTGTACCATGTGTCCGTGCTCAAGTGTATACCGAAATAGTGATGAATCCAGCAGCAAGACTGAACAGGATAAGCGCAATAAAAAAGAGTTTTTCGGCCGGAGAGGCGTTCATATCCAGCTGCTCAAAATACGCTTTCACACTCTTCGTAGCCCTGGTGAATCTTGAATCCTTGCGTAGGGATGCAGGCATCTTGGGGTTCTTCGCCAAGCTTTCAACATTTGTTTCGAGCGGTGATTTCTTCCCGAAGAGATTCTTCCAAGCGCCATCCTTCCAGAAGTTCCTACTCCAGAAACTATTCCCCTCTAGTTTGGGAGTGCTGCCTCTCTCTTCTTCCGCAACGTCGCGCGTTTCAGCTGTCTCCTTACCACTCTTGAGGTTGCGGCGCGCCACGGTATCACTAGTGACGATGGTGCTGCTGGAGTCGATATGCGGTGTCTCCACCTCGACACTCTTTTCTGCGTTAGCAACGTCATTGTAGCACCCAATAAGTGTGAACACGAAGAGAAGGAAAACGAAGGTAGCGCGCATTGGGAGGGACGTCAGTGCCTGATAAAAACAAAAGGAAATTGCGGATACATGAACCCTGAGATGAAGCAGGGTCAGGAATGCATCTGAATCTTTTGAAGTACCCATCACATGCTCTATGCACTCGAGCAAGGACCAAATTTGCAAATCAAAGTGATGATATCCGGTACCGGGTTTCCCGCCAACCATAGTTTACCTATTTAAAGCCTGTTCAGACCACCGAATCCCTGCGTTTTGTACTGTCGTCTGGCTACTAAACTGCAAGTGCCGCCACCTGATCCGCAAGACCACCAGCAAAAGTCGGCTAGCTTACGACAATTTGTGAGACTTTAAACGAAGGCGACTACTCCACTACGCCGACCATGGACACGTTCGCTGAACCTGGAGGCGCTGCCACTACAATTGTTATGGCAATTTTCTCGCGTACCGAAATTTAATTTTGRGCTATGGTGTGATACTGTCGATGTCATTGCTATGTCACAAGGTGTCGTTTCGAGCACAAGGTTGCCACTCAGCTAAGGACACGCTTGGCTATTTGATGAGCATGCACGCCAGACGAGGGTCATCTAGCAAACTAGCGTCCTGAAAGTCGGGTAGAGCTGGAGGACAGGGGATACCAAGGCGCTGCAAATAAGTGCATCTACTTCCTTCAATGAAAAAGTGAAGAGGACTAACAGCGGCAGAAGGACAATCAAGCTGTCGGCGTAAATCGAGCATAAGGCTGTCTAGTCTAAAGTTTAGTCATAAAGTTGGTGTCATACTTTACATGCACATGCGCTGGAAACAAGAGTGTGTAGCAGGCTAGTAAACATGTCCGCTAAAGATTGCGGGCATTGAAAATGACTGGATTGTTATTTGTTACGTCCCTAGCTCCAACAATCGTAGCGAAACTTCACAAGATCTACTATCTCGTAAGAACGACCCACCCGCCGACGATGAAGAGCAAGATGGTTGCGATAATAAAGGCCTTTTCGATGGGAGAAGAGTTCGCCTTCAGTCTTTTGAAGTACGCCTTCACATTTGTCCAAGTTCTCTTGGACAATGATGCCTTACGTAATAACTTGGGAGCTTTAGAGTCCCTCCACAGGCTTTTGACTTGCTTGCTGAGCCTCTTGGAAAGTTTTTCCATTTTACTCGCGAATTCGGATCCTCTTTCTTCCTCTGTCACATCGTACGCTTCGATTGTCTTCTTTCCGCCCTTGATGTTGCGACGTATAGCGGCATCCCCACTGACGATGCTGCTGCTGCTGGAATCAACTTGCGGAGTCTTCACCTCGATCCTCTTCTCTGCGTCCACAATATCACCGAAGCACACAAGATGTGCGATCACGAAGAGAAGCAGAAGAAAGATGATACGCATTGGCGACGTTGGTTGCTTCATAGACTGAGAGGTAGAAAGCTGATTGCTCAATGGTCCGGATTTCTCTTGTACCTTCGCAGTGCGAGAGTAGCGGAATGGATCATGACGATACGATTGATCTGTTGCATTGTCTATGCTATGAAGCATAAAATTTGAGAGTACAAGTGATGGAGCTTGCGAAATGATCTGATACGGCAGCAAAACCTAGCCGCGGTTTGAATGATGCAGCCTGCATCATTTTACCAAGACGTGACAAATGAGAGAAAAATGCGCTTTTCAAGCCATGACAACATCGCATCAAGTTGAAGAAATAAGTAGAACACACTCTAGGTGAGTTGACTACTCTATTAAATAAAGTCTAAAGCCCATTTACTACCTATCGCTGATTCTGACTACTCAAATCGCGTCTTTCACAGGTCCTTTTAGTGTCTTTCTCCTTTCCGAGGCTTACGAGTCCCTAGACCATTCGCTTTTCGAGCGCTTTTCTTCTTGATTGAGTTAGCCGACAGCGCGATGTTTTCCCTCCCTCTTGCTTTCAATGTGGCCGACTCGACTTGAGACGCCAAACGAGACACAGCAGGCGACACTGCACTGATTACAGCTTGCTTTTGCATTTGGATCCGCCGCAATCGCGCTCGACGCATCAAATCTGCCACGGACCGATTTTCTTCATTAATTGTGTCACTATCTTCGCTTGAGAGTGATGAGCACAAGCTGAGCGGAGACCCTAGCGCGCTTGCAATGTCTGGACGTTGTCTTTGATGCAATCGACGAGAGAGTTGAGTGTGCACAGGGGCTTGCTCCAACCTCTTGGATAATCGTTCTTGAAGCAGCCGAATATCTTCATGTACTTTACTCGTGTGCTCGTCAATCATGATTTCATTCGATGCTGCATTTGACTCTGTTAAGGAATCAAGCTCGTCCGAAATCCCGTGGCTGTTACGTTGGCGTGCAGGTAAAGAGTGGATTGGTTGCCTAGTGCTATGTTTGCCGTCATTACTCACAACTAAGGAGCAAGACTTTGGTACCGCAGCCTTCGTCTTGGAAACGCCAACGTGACCGAATTCCATACTTGGCATTCTTGTCTCGTGTAGTCTGTGCAAAGATTTTGTCATCATGTATCGATCTCGTCTACTACAGTCTTCATGATTATCGTGACGAGCATCGCTTTGCTCATGTCCTCGATGTGGGTCAAATTCGGCGCTGGACTCTACGTGATTAGTATCATGCGTCATATTCAGAATCAACTGGTTCTTTTCTTGCAATAGTCGACTCAACTCTGCATTTTTCACTTGCTCTTCTTTCCATTTGACACTGAGGTTCGAACATTCATTGTGTAGATGTTCCTTTTCACGGTCATGAGCTCGTTCGTGCTCGTTCATTGCTTCACATGTACTGGCAATTCGTTCTTCGTACTCTTGCAACCGATTCGCAGTTTCTTCTCGTTCCTTTTCTTGCTCCTTCAAATGACCACGAAGTCCAGCGATCTCTTGCTCAAGCTCCTTCTGTTTGTCCATACCTGCGGTCATCTCTGAGTGACGCATGCTAGCTGTATTCTTTGCAGCAGCACGTAGCTCTTCATTAATCGTTTCCACGTCAACCACCTTTGCTTTTTCCGCTTCAATTTCTCTCTTTAACTCGATCATTTCAACCTGAAGAACGTGGTTTTCCTGGACAAGAGATCGATATTTGACGCTGTCACTTTCTCGTTTCTCTTCTTCCTCGCATAACGCGTCTTCCCACGCACGTCGTTCTCGCTCGATCGCTACTTTTGCGCTTTTGAGCTCGTTTTCTAGATGCGCCTTTTGCTCTTTGCAATGTCGAAGCGTCTGCTCCAGATCGACAGCTTGCTTGTCATTAGTCTTGGCACGCTCATGAAGATCTTCAATTTGCTCGGATAGAGATGCTACTGTTTTCTTAGCTTCTGATAAATGTGCTTCAAGTTCGTGCTTTTCATAAACAGCAGTGTTGTAAGCGTTCCGTATTGTTTTCAATTGGTCGTGTAAGCTGTTCACGTAGCGAGATCTCCAGTGTCGCCAAACTGCGTGGAGAGCTCCTTGATTTCGCTCTACTGACAGAGTTTGAGCGTGGTGTTTGCACCGCTTTATATTCGTCGTGTATCGTCCCCAATCTCTAGTAACTCGTCGAAGAAGTGACCACTGCTGTCGCTTCTTAGTATGTGCTAGCAATCGTATCCGCATTTTGTGGGTTCTAACAAGCTGGATTCCAGTTTGGAAAGCATTAAAATGACGCTGGAGGGCCCCAAACTTGTTAATCCTAGCTCTCTGCATGCTGGTGTGGCTGCGTTCTTTCCATATGCCCCAAGAAGCGCGCAAGAGCTTTTTGAAGTAATGCTTCAAAGCTTTGGTTGAATTTTGAGTGTACTTCCGTTTGGCCATCGAAAAGTATTTCCAATGCATCCACAACTTCTGAAGACGTCTGCGGTTAACGTACCGCTTAGCAAGATTCAGGGACCGCCTTGATGTTGCTTGCTCGAACGCTGTTGTGTGCCAAGCACCAAAGAATGCTCGTACGACTGCAATGTTTTCTTTATGAGCAGCGTGTTTTTCAGTCTGAACTCGCTTATGCCACTGAACCCAAAGCCTGTATACTCGTCGACAAAGCCTAAAGTTATGCAACTTGTCGATGTCGATCAACTTGCGCCATTCACGAAGATGTAAACGCATATGTCGGTATTGTACACGGCGTCGTAGCTGTGTAGATCGTTCCTGAAGTGGCCGTGCAACAGAGAACAGGAACAACTTCCAGCTCCAGAAGACCACCTGCTTCTTAACATGTTGCGAATCCTGCCAGCGCAGATTTTGTATCCTCCTTAAAGCTCGTTTGGATCTTGTTGTGCATTTCCACTCCCGGAAGCACGAGCGTCGGAGATTGTAAACAATCCCGTCTTGCTGCACCTTTCTCTTCTGCTTTACAGAAGCTACCTCGTTGATCCACGCACGTAAAACACTAGCCAAAAACTGCGTCTCGCGAAACATTTCGTTGCGCTTTGCAATCACACTCACCCTGGTAGCGTTTACCCACTCGATAAAGTGATTTTTTTGCACTCGACGGTGGTGCTTCTTCAAGCATGTTCTTAGCTCTTGTTGCATCCACACTTTACGTCTCCAGAGCCAAAACCGGTCGTGTTGAAGAATGAAGCATCGCTTTCTCTGAACATGTTTTACCTGTTGTGTCCAGTTGTAGAATCGAATCCATCGGATGAAGAACCGCTTCAGAATCTTCGGTGTTGCAACAGCCATCGTCCGTTCAGTCACTTCCTTCTTTATTGCCTCTCTCTCATGCAATTGTTGAGCCAAAGTCCGTTGATAAGACGCTAGTTTCCGCTGAACATTCGACAAGTTATTTCTCAGGTCCAGCTCCCGTTGCTCCGATTGCATTAACGCTCGAATATACTTTTCTTCTCGTTGCTCAAGCTCTTGAAGACGACCATCGTTAGGCAATGCTGTAGTCCTCATGTGCTCAACATTGTTTTGAGGATCATCGAAGCCTGATTGTGGTCGCTGTGGTGCTCGGTGTAGTAGTCGAGCAGATTCTGGTTCTGACGTTGCTTGAACACCAATTGATGGAATTGGAAGGCTTCTTGCGATTGGAATATAAGATTCTTCCTTCCTGTCATGAGCCATAGAAGGCGACGATGATATGCGGCTAATCTCACTGATACTAGTCGTATCGAAATCTTCTTGATTAAAAGTGGACGATACTGGGCGTTGGTTGTAGCAGTAATCGACTGCAACCTCATTCTCCTCATCAAGACCAGTCTCGTAAGTTTCACCGTGAAATTCAGCTGCAGACTGCCGACGCCGTTGATTAGCTTGGTATTTGAAAAATGGAGGACGCTGCTTTTCTACGAGCTCAGGTGGCAACGCAACATTGTCTTGCCGTTGCATGGTGTATACGTTGTAAATTTGAGGTATCTTGGTTGGTAGCGGCACACTTTTTACTAGCTTATGCTGCGAGCTTGCTGCTGAGTCCCTCAGCTTGAAGTTATGAATTGCTTCACCAAGTGACTTATTGGTAAAATCTCCACTACGAAGATTCACCTTGCGATCTCTTGCGCATTGTGCGGGAGCATCTTGGGTGTTTGAATAGCAAAGATCTTGCAGTTGGCTCGTCATTTTTCCTTGCAGAGATTGTTTGCAGCTTGATTGATGCACGAGCGCTGATGGGGATACAGGAAACCTCGAAGGCGCGTCTTCTGTTTCTTTGTCCCATCCATCAGGGTCTTGCTGCTGTGGTGGCAGATAGAGATGACTCGATCGTAAATCGGCGATATTGTGAGCGTCCTTTCTCTCAATAAGACGTGATTCAGTCGATGGATGCACCCGATTGGTTTCTTGACGAGGTAATTGCACCATTTCCAGCTCCTCTACATCTCGTCTTCCACGCTGAGGTCCAGCTATTTCGATTCGCTGTCTTGGATCCATGGACAGCACATCTTTCAAAAACTCGACCATCTCGTTGCGATTCTTCTCACAAAGTGCATACAAGCCGGCAATTGTCTTCTGCTGCAATGCTATCACGTTGCTGTAAGCTTCTTCCCATGAGGCACATCGCTGCTCGATGTCATTTGATGCTCCATCCCGCCGATGTCTTCGAGGTGAAGATCCATTCGCCAGCTTCAGTAAATAATCCTTCGCTTTGATCTTTGGATGCTCTGCTAGCTTGGCATGTGTCCGAGTAATGATCGTAAGCATTTGCCCTCTCAGCGTCTCCAGCTCCTGCTCCGACAATGCATCTTCGTATTTCCACAATCGCAGCAACAAAGATACATTGCACGCTGCATCGCTTGGACTGGGCACGCGATCGAATCTTCCAGTGGTAACACCAGCCAGCACGTATCCATAGAATGTCTTGTGTAATTCAATCAATTGCGCAATCCGCTGCAGCTTTTGAATGTCGAAATGGTTCTGCGTGACCATCGTTCTCAAAACGTCGTCCTGCGCTGCAACTTGAGAAGCTGCATCTCGCTCCTTCTCTGTAATGTCATTGTTATCCAGCATCTGCAGCTTCTTGAGCTTTGCAATAACACGCAGTCTGTAGTTTGGCTGGTCGCACAGTGGGTTCCCCATCAAGTTGAGATTGCGGAGTTGTGTCAGTCTATTCAACCTCTCTACCTCTTCATCTGACGAAATCAAGTTCCCGCCAATTGACAACAACCGCACCGCTTCGAACTGCTCGATCCCATCTAGCGATATCAAGTTGTTCTGGCTTAGATACAGCGCTGTGACGGGTGCGCTCACAGTCGACGGGACGCGGCCCAGCACGTGGATTCCTTTGCCAACTGCATTGAGTCTTGCACCATCGCTCAACCGCATACCGTGTTGCTTAAAAGCATCGACCAACGTCTTATGAGGCGATGACGAGGTTTTTCTACTATTGGGAATCGCTGCATTCTTGTGTTTCCAAGATGCCGGCCGCTTCTTGACGTTGACATAGTCGCTGCCTTGAGCTTTTCTAGCTACTGGAAGATGCCGCAATGCGGATTGTTGACTATAGCTTGATAGGGTAGGAATGTTGGTCATTGCGGCAACTTACACTGCAATAAAGGGCAATGGAAAGCTCTTGCAGC
>NQFO01004503.1:2121-47982 GCA_003991265.1 Pseudoperonospora humuli | reverse complement strand
TCGGTAATGTCCTGACCAATTCCAACGGCACCGCTAATGTTTCCGAAATGGTCGTACTTTGGCGTTGCATTGAGCAAAATTTCAAGTCGACGTCCACTTTTCGTGATCAATGGAAAGTCGAAATTTGCCGTACCAGCGCCTTCTAAGGCCATTGAAAAGACCTTGGCAACAGCTTCTCGGTAGTCTTCGGATATAAACTTGAACAGATCTTGGCCGATTGTGTCTTCATTCGTGTACTCGGTGATAGCAGCCGCTTTTTTGTTCCAAATGATCACTTTGTAATTGCAATCAATGCCGAAAATGGGGGCGTTTGCCGTGTCAATGAGTCGACTGTACTCCTTTTCCTGGATAATACGGTCTGTAATGTCTTGTCCGATCCCGACCACACCCACGAGTTTACCTGTGTGATCATAGCGAGGCGTCGCGTTCAGCAAGATCTCGACTTTGCGGCCAGTCTTGGTCACCAACGGGAATTCAAAGTTTGCCGTCTCGGTGCCCTGAAAGGCGCTTTGAAAAACAGCAGCCACCGCATGTCGAAACTCTTCCGAAATGAGGGTATCGACCAGATCCACCCCCATGACTTCTTCAGGCGCGTATTCGCTAATCTGCGCGGCTTTTGCGTTGAAAATGACGACGCGTCCTTGCGTGTCGACGCCAAAAATCGGCGCATTGGCGGTCTCAATGAGTTTCCGGAACTCCATCTCCTTGGTGTTTCGCTCCGTCACATCTTGTCCAATAGCGACCACGCCCATGACGGATCCCAGAGTGTCAAATCGCGGTGTCAAGCACAGCACAATCTCCACTCTCGAACCTCTTGCCGTCACCAAAGGCAGCTCGAAATTTGCTCCAGGGATGCCAGTCAATGCCTGCTCGATCTTCTCCGATACAATCTTGCGAAAACTCTCGTCCACGACGGGCAGCAGCGGTTCGCCCACCATGTCCACACTGGTGTATCCCGTCATGGACGCCGTCTTGGAGTTCCAGACTGTGATGTTGCCTTCTTTATCCAGCTCGATAATTGGTGCATTGGCTTGCATCATCACCGTCGCGTACTGTTTCTCTTGACTCGCCCATTCCGTCACATCCTGACCGACGCAATACGCACCAACACACGAGCCGTCTTCAGCCAATAGTGGTGTCATACTGGTCAGCACTTGAGCATTCCGTCCTTTTGTATTCCGTAATGGAATCAGCAGTTCCAGTGCCGGTCTTTTCGTGTCAATACAGGCTTCGATCGTCGTCAAAACCTCTTGTTTACGTTGCGCACTATGGACAAAGTCCGAGATAAGACATCCGAGGACTTGGGTGGCGTCAAAGCCTGTGATATCTACTAAGCGATTGTTCCAGACCGTCACTCGCCCTTTGCCATCGACCCCAACGGCAGGTACATTGGCATCCAAGAGCAGTTGAGCGAGGGCCTCAACTTGTGACATGCGCTGTTGGACCTGCGCTTCGGGCGTCTCGTTCGCCTCATTGTTGTCAGATAGGAGCGTGTCCTTTGGCCCTCGGGGCTTCTTATGCTTCCCCATGCGTCTAGTCTAGCGTGGGGGTGTGTTTATATATATGAGAGCGAATCACTTGTCTTTCCCAAAGCTTCTTTTTCTATGACGATGGTCTATGACGAAGGTCGTTCCCCATAGCTCATGGGGAACAACTGTAATGCATAGCCAGTCTCATGAGATGGTGAGACGTGAGTCACATGGAAGACTACAGCAGCTGCTTTGAGCTTGTCGCCATTCAAGTCCCTTATTACTATTTGACTTATTTAAAAGGAGCTCTAATTGGACGTATTGCCTATTGTCCCGAGCTTGTCGAGCTCATGATAGCGTGCGTACCTGGTCCATTAATATCGAGCGACCCTTTTCTTTTCCTTTCCTTTCCCACTCTCCTCGCTCTTCTATCCCTGTCATCACGCTCATTGTCCTCGGTCCAACGAAGAGACTTTCTGCATCGGTGGTCGTACCGCAACCTCAAGATGATGTAATCTCTCTATTGATTATTGGCCAATCGAATGTCGTGTCGGCCATATCATATCGTATCTGACGGCAAGAATCATGTCAGCGCTCTCTGGTGGTCCCATCGACAGCTGCCATGCGACTGATCGCTCGCTCTTCGATATGATGAATGAGGCACAACGTCGTCTGCAGCATCTAGAGGTCTCGTGTCATCAACTTTTGTCCCCTCAAACTATCAGCAGCGTCCAAACGGACTCGAAAACGGACCTCAAGTTGCTGCAGCTGCAAGTCGTACATCTCCAGACACAGCTGCTGGCCGCTGTAACGCACCGTGAAGACGAGGACGTAGCCTTTCGACAGGCCGCGCAGTATGCAACAGCCAAGGGATCGGCCAATGGGGTTTTCCATGCGCTGTTCGACCAGGCGAGCTCGGGCAAGACGGCAGTGCTTAAAACCTACATCGAGACAGGATCTATCCCTACTCGAGACGGACTGAAACACTGGAAGTTGGATATACGTACTATTCGCAATGAATCAGGAGCCTCACTACTTCATGTTGCAGTGGGAGTCTCCACTGCACGGCAGAACGTCAAGGTCAAGCTAGTGCACTTGCTAGTGGATAGGGTGGGCTTCGATTTGAATGTCCGCGACGTGGTAAGTTTAGGGGATGTTACTGCTTGGATGGGTTTGATGGGAAGTTTATTGAGTCGTAATGGTGACAAGGACAGTTTGGACAGACGCCGTTGCATGTTGCAGCGTTGGGAGGGTACCCACAGGTTGGAAAGCAATCGAACTGGACGAGATGAAGTGTTGGTTCAACTGAGTTATGTTGATGGTTATGTAAAGGTGGTGCAAGCATTGTTGGAGCGAGGTGCAGATCCCATAGCTCAAGACAGATCAGGTCTTACCGCATTGTCGCTAGTGCGAACATTATCAAGGCCACCAGAGGAAGTTGTTCAAATACTGGTGAATGCCGAAAATGCTGCAATGAAGAGTACGACATAAAGCTCTTAGACGACCTCGCTCGAGTTTGAGAGGCAAATGATGCTGACAATAGTTGCTGTTCCTTGTTTTACCAGGCATTAAGTCCAGCTCGGAATTTCTTCCACTCTCTGTAAGCATTCTTGCTGTAAAGGAAGCCCAGTTGAGGAGATTAACGTTTAGGGTGGATGGTTCAATTTCTAACGACAGAAAGCGCTTGCGTCAGCTCTATTTCTAAAAGGGTTGACTCAATACGTTCTACCACATCATTCGAGAGCATTTGTTCGACAGACCACAGCACTGATTAATGCACTGCTTGAAGGTAGGACTGGATGGGTGCTCGCCAACATTGTGTGACTAATTGATGCGAATGTATTGCAGGAGAAGACAATGTAGCTTTCGACCAGCTCCTCCTTGAGCGAATGCCGCTACTCTTTGATGTTGTGCCGACTTGCCAAATTGTGCGCTTGAGTACGATCTTTGCCGACAGTCTTTACTCGGACTCGGACTTTATCGACAATTTCAAGCTCGAAGCAAATGGATATGGGCTCTCACTCGTGTCACCGGCTCTAATCTCGGTCGTGCTTGCTGGTCCGACATGGATGGGTGTGCTGCTGAAGTTGATTCAGTGTTTTAAAGTGGAGATGGCGAAATCTGTTTCGATTAATATCCAGATGGCCGAAGTCTCATCTGTATCAAGCGGCAACGATGCGACAACGGAGAAAGCTAGCGACAAAGAGGTGATAGTCCCATTAACGCGCACATTGTCGATATCTTCGTCGTCCACGTCTCTATCGGTGGATCCTCGTTCTGCATTATATTACGCTGACCCGACGACTTGCATCGCTAAAACCCGTGAAGTGTGGTATTATGCAGTTTTGTTGAAGGCCTCAACGTCCGCTTTCCCCGGAACGCTTACGGTAACACCCGAAAGTGACGTTGCAGTCTCATCACAGGATGTGGCCAAGTATTTTCCACTGGAAGACCGTCTGTTGGTCGGCTCGGCAGAGTATTTTGCAACTGCATACAATCCGCAGACTCGCGAGATCCGGCTAGGTGGGCCAACGTGATATGAATCTACAAGTTAACTCGCCTTTGACTCACGTTCTATGATAAATTGACGCTTAGATCGGAACTACGATGGAGAAGAAGCTGCCACTGTGACGGCGTATCTGACAGGAGCGTGCTCCTCTCAGCTACCTCCGTATATTGCGCTCAAACGCATATGGGAACGCGAGCCTGGTAACAAGTACGAGGATCACATGAGCAGCGAGCAGGTTTGTGTCCATGCTATCGCAATCAAAGCTTTCAGAGCGATCTCCTTGGATCTCATGCAGTTTACTGGCTCAATGATGCGCAGGAGCTCTTCCAAGACTATCAGTTCTTGGACCCCGAAAGTGAGTACGAGGTTGCGGTCAAACTTGGACCCATCCCAAGTGGAAATGACGCAAAAGAAATTGTTGCCGAATGGAGGCGAACTGCTAAGCAGCTTTTCGATTCTCGCGAGTATGTCTCGTATACTCACTCCCAAAACTGCAAGGCATCCTGCGTACTGACGAACATGGTCGTTGTTTGTGTAGATGCAAGTCTGATTTGGCGTGCTGTAAACATTATTGTCCACAGCGTGCTGGGCATTCCTTGGTACGTGTGTTGAGTGTTTGTGCATCTAGCTTTGCCGTCGCTTACATCTGCATCATTTCGTGGGGATGGATGACATCAGTGCGTCGGAACTTTAACTGTCATTGGACAAGGTCTTGCTAAACGTTGTCTGGGGCGCCCAACGTTTGCCAAGTCTCTGAGACCTCGTGCCTCGCTTCAACGTCTCCAGGATCGTTTTAAAGGAACAGACAAGTGGCCAGGGTCACCGTCAAGTGTTGCATCAGGAATACTGCCCAGTCCACTGCAAAGAGGCATCGACCAGCGTTAGCAACTTGAGCTCCTTTTCAAGCGCGACCAATACACGTCTTCTTTCAATATGTTGAACATTTCTTTGCGAAGTGGTAGATCCAATACGAGTAACACATGCCAACAATTGGGACCCCTGACACACCCAAGCCACGAGCAGAAGCCTGACATTGAACGTACTCACATTTTGCATATTCACGCCTAGAGCTGCACAAGGAGAAATGTACCTACCGCGGCTAATATCCTCTCATCTCGCTCTCCTTACAAAGCCGTCGGTCGTATTCCGCGAATCCGCAACGACAGCTGAATGTCCTTCACCTGCAACGTCACACGCTTGCCATGGATAGCACACAAGTTCCTGTAAATTGCAAATGTCCACACAACCAATCAGCCCATTCCTTCTTCCCGACACCAAAATCTTTCTTCACGTACGCGTCTTCGAAGGTGCGAACAAGGTACGTCTCAGTAGCTTCTTGTAGTGCCAGCAGTGCCTCAGCCTGCCAGCGATAGCCGACTCCTGTAAACTCCGTCTGTATCTCTCGGACTACACGTGCAAAAGGCAGTTTCCGAAGCAGTAGCTTTGTAGAGCGTTGTAATAGTCGAATCTCCCTCAACGCCGCTTCTCCCGGCCTTCTCTTTCGCTTGACTGTTTGTGTCGCTGTCGTGGGGCTGCTAGGACGTCGACGTGGCGGCATGGCTTTGCGTTTGCGTCTTGGCGCAGTAGGAGTGGCGTGAATGGCAGCTTGGCGCCCTACCGGGGCCACTGATGGTCGACGCGCTGGGAAATTAGGCGGAGGGGACGGTGTCGACACTGACGGCGTTGTCGCTGGTTGTTTAGCTTGTGCAGGACGACGATTAGAGGGGCTGGCAGCAGGAGAGTTTGGCGGTGTGGACTCATCGCTGCCACTGTCGGTGATGCTGCTGCTAGAGGCATCACTACCAGGCAACGCCGACATGACTGAAGGTGCCGAATATTCAAATACACAAGAGCAAGATGACAATAGTATTGGGCAGATGCGTTTGCTTTTTATGCAAAGAAATTGCTTTTTATGAACAAAACATGCGAGGTGCACGATTTGTGAAGTTGCTGCTGATCATCCCCATTTTTTCCACTCCATTCCACTCGGTGCCGTCCGCTCCTTCTCGTAGTCCTTTTCAGCCACTTCTTTCCAGTTGGTGGAAAGTACCGTACCACCAGAGGTTTGCTATGGTGGTTCAAGAGTGCACGAATTTGTAGGTTAGTTGCCAAAAGCACGATTATCATGATGTGGTGCTGTACTTACAAAAGACTTGTTCATGGCTTTACGCGTACTCTCATCAGCCTTGGCATATATGTCGCGGAAGAGCTTTTGCATCGCTTCCTCGCCTTCGGGTTTCTCCGCCTCCAGCTCGTCGCTAATGGCCTTCTCGATCTGGTTCCAATCACGGCTGCTCGCGTATGGACGTGGTGCACACTCGGGTTTCGCTTCAAAGACAGCTGCAGGGCCAGTCATAACTTGTGCACCCGAGTGATACACAACCTCCTCGAGCTTGTCCCAATGCATGCCACTGCTCTTCTTCCTAAGCTTCAGCTCCACTTTTGTGCCCAGAACTTTGTACGAGCTCTCATTAGGGACAATTTCGTCAAAGAGAGCGTTGTGGAATGCTTCCACCCACTCTCCATCCACCTTCAGTCGAACAATAAGCTTCTTCGACTCAAACGTAACGTCAACTTCTTCTGGAGCGAGTTTCTTCTGGAGGATCGACATTGTCACGTGAGTTCCCGACTGGTACCATTCATGGCTAACAACACTCATACATAACGTCAGTCACACTCTCAGGCCTCACAAATTCCAGTTTGTGTTCTCTCACCGGATTGTCGGCTTCGTAGCAACCACAGCAGTCTTTTGGTTGCTCGGATCGGAGCTTGGCACTGCAAGTGGCGGTTCGTCAGGAACTACCAGTTCATCCTCGCCATCACCTGCAAACAACAAAAGAGGGTAAGCAACATGCTGCAGTGTCGCAGTTATCTACGGCTCTAGCCGCTTACTGTCCAACTCTGCGTTGCATTTGCGGATCCACGTCTGGAACCGTTTAACGAGGGCCTCATTTGTCTTAAGTGCACTCTGTTTCCCGGCTTGAAAAGCTCGCTTAGCTTCCATGTACTTGTCCAGCTCAAACAGCGCCACGCTGCAGTCATCAAACACTCATCAGCTCACTTGTTCACGATCACGTGGTTCTAATAAGCCCACCCGTTACGCATATACGCCATATGCAGCGTCCCGTCCAGTTTCATAGCTCGTGAAGCGTCGGCTGTAGCCTCCACGAGCTTGTGCAGCTTCAAGTACGCGGCTGCGCGCTTGGACAGCGTATCTGCATCCTCAGGCTGTGCCTCAAGTGCGCGCGTGTAGCAACGCACTGCCTCCTCGTACTGTTCGTCCACAAACAGAGCGTTGCCCTCGTGTTTAAACTCCATTTTGGTATTATTTTTTTCTTCTAGAAGCGACTGACGTCCGTTCGGGTTTATAGCGCTACGTTCTTTAAGTCCGTTAAGTGCCCGCCGTATTGAGGAGGCAGCGCGTGAGCCGATTAAATTTCGTCTGAAGAACTTTTGCCGTATTATGAGAGTTGGAGAAAGATGAGATCGTGAGCGTAGCACGATCAAGAAGGATGCTTTCGAGAAGGACAAGCGCTATAGTGGCGTCGAGTTGAAGCATCATTCGAAGAACAAGAACGCTCTACATTCAGTGCAACGCATACTACTGGGCTGCGCCATGAACGCGGCTATCAATATGCTGAAGCAGATACACGCTCATGCATTCAAAAACGGATATAACATGGCCAAACGCAAAACAATCGCGAAGACGAGGATACTGCTTAGATGAATCAGTATTCAGCGAACACGGACATTTAGATACAAATGCACGCGGCACTTTAGCAACTGCTCAATCTCATCTCGAGCCGCCATTCCCACCGAGCGGATAGTGTCTCCGTTGTGTCCAATCACCATCTTGCGAATTCGAGCAGCAGGAACCTGTAGTAATGCAACGGACCAATACGTGAGAACGGCGAATCATACACGAGCAAAGCTAACAACGTACGAAAACATCTTGATCAATGCGGATGCTTTTGTCTTTGAACTTGGTCCAGCCGGCGTTCTCCTGCTCGAATGTGTATGGCAGCTCCTGGTTGAATCGACAGAAGAGCTTCTCGCGGATGATCTCAGTCACCAAGTCCAAATCAGACATATCCGAATGCATGGACGAGTGATAACTCCAAGGGCGGTCAACTGCTAGTGAGAGCAGGGTCTTTCGTAAGCGGTCCATACCATAGCCTTTCAGTGCCGATACCTTGATACAGTTCTCGCCGATATAGGCCAGCGGGTCGATTCTCACAGATGCTCCGTCAGCATCGTAGTGCTTGGCGTAGATCTCCTCAATCATTTGAGATAGTTCCTTTACCTTGATGTCCAAATTGCTTTTCTCGCGCTGGCCAACAAGGTCAAACTTGTTCATCACGAGCATTGTGGGGGAACACACCTGAGCTGAAGTAGTCAGCACCTTTTCCAAAGCTTGCAGAGCTGGTTCATCGAGACGCTTTACCGAGTCCACAACCAGCATTGACAAGTCTACTCCCTGCAACGTCTCCGCTGCCGTAGTCACTAGTGTCTGCACATACTCATGAGTCTCCTTTGGTTTAATCAGTCCAGGCGTATCATAGAACGAAAGCTGCGCATCACCCGCCGTAAAGATGCCCAGAACACGATCTCGTGTCGTGTTGTATTTAGGTGAGACCGCTGACACCGTCACGTTCAGTAAGCTGTTCATGATCGAAGACTTGCCTGCATTCGGCCGTCCAATTACCGCCAAGTCCAAAGCTTTCGGGTTGGTTGGTTCGTCTGGAATCAAAAACTCGCGTTCTACCACATTGTCCGGTGCTAGCTGGATGTTAGTAAACTGCTTGTCTTTCATTGATACCGGTCGTCTCGCTGGCAGACGTCCTGTGGCTCGGTACCTTTCGTCCTGCGCCTCTTTTTCCGCTCTGGATGATCGACCGCTGCGATAACGCAGCGATTCAGGCTCAGTCTGTCGACGACCCACAAATCCAGTATTGCGCGGGTCCAAAGCGCCTGCATTATCGACTTCCTCCTCCTCCTCTATCGGCAGTAAGCCAAGACGTCGCATCCGTCGCTTATTCTCGATGTCTCTGCGCGTGCGAACAGGGACCACAGCGGGCGGAACGAGCATCGTTCGTATCCGCATCTTGGCCCATTCTTGGTCAATCTCTTGGAGCGTCGGGCGGGAAGGAGCCTCAGTACGCAGAGGTGCTTCGTGTCGCTCGCTTTTGCGACGCGGACGCCGCTGCTCCTTGTGTTTGCTCTTTTTCTTTTCAGTGACGGTAAAGTCGCCGGAAACGCGAAAAGCCTCACGCTTGGCTTGGCTGCGCTTAGATCGGTAGGTGGCCACGAAGATGTCGGCCGGGACCAGTGCACGCGCCGACGTCACGCGACGGAATAGCAGCTTCATGTTATATGCGCTGAAATTGACTGGCAAACGAAATGACCCAGGAATTGCAAATCATTTATGATACAGATTGGGTGATTGAATTTGCAGCTTTAAACGAAACATCCCAGGCATTGCAACCCATCATTGATATAGATTGGGTGATTGATCAAGCGAATGGGTTATTGAAATATAATGTTTGTAGGCCTAGCACGAATATCCGACTTGACTGTAGCAGTAATGATCACTACGAGCAGGAACTGAGCTTTAGCTGCGCCTTAGCTCGAGAGGCTGACGCCCGACATCTTGCCTGTGAAGCGACGCTGGAGGGCTGCATGACTGATGCCACCGCGGGTCCTACTGCCACCGTGAGTGTTGAGCGCTTCGTTCTCCATGACGCCCTTGTCGTTAGCCGTGATCATCTGCATGATTTCCTTGCACGAATGCGACAGCTCATCCTTGTTTTTCAGAGCGCGGAACAGCTCCAAGCACTCGGACTTCGTCGGAGAGTCTACAAAACAAAACAGCGTCAGACAACTTTGCTATCGTGCATCCTGATTTATTGCCGCACCAGCGTCGACCGAAGATGTCTTGGACATTGTAAGCTGATGATTCGATTGAGCGGGTTGAGAGAGTGCGCGCAAGCTGGGAAATTCTAGACTGCAAGAGGGATACTACCTCGGTCTTCACGCCGTTGAGACTGAAGCGCGCAACTTCAACATCACATTTAGATTGATCCTTTTCATTGGCTGGGAAAATTAAAATGCAGCTTTGCTATTGGCACGCTTGCGAAAGCCCCTTCCATGGAAAGAATCGTCACACCCTCAGCCAAGAATTTGGCATGGAGATGGAAATGGATGTCGACGCGCAGCTTGACTCGCTGAGGCAAAATGTTGTCACGTGCGTCAGTGCCAAATTGTAATAGACGATTGTAAAAAATTTGCACCACGTTAGCTGCAACATGCGATTGTGCTTCGTGGAGGCGGGTACCTGTGTTTTTGACCATATGCCGCCTCTGTAAGCAAATGTTTGCTGCTGCTATACAAGAACTCACGAACGTCCCAAAGTAATCATCACTTTTGTTGCATTGAAATGGCCAGAGGTTGGCCGGTATAACCGATTTATCCAGTGCTCGCTTCGAAATTGCGTGGAAGAACCGCGTGTGATCGCCATATTCGACTGCTCTCCAGGTCTTCAAAATTTGTTCAATGTGAGGCTCGAAACACTGCGAGGGTATCCTCGCAAATCGTGCTTATTGCCGCATAAAACATTCTGATACGTATTCTAACTGTGCGCTGCTGTGATTTGTCACCATGATAGCGACCAGCAAGCAAATGAGGTGTCGCGCTTTTCCATTGAAGACGGATCAGATGACGCCATGGGCAACTCCTGGCGGAGGCGTCGGGATGGAGCATGCAAGGCTTGTCGCGGACAAAGTAGCAAGAACCCGAAGTGGGCTATAGTGGCAAGTTGCTCTGATACTCCTCTATTTGTGTACAAGAATGTCCACGGGTATTTGGATAAGAGGGAGACCAACGAGGACATCTTCCCGCTGTTGAAAAGCGTGGCAAAAACAGACGACTCAACGATTAAAGAGCCTAAGCCAGAATTTGCTGAAGCTGATGGGGACAGAACTCCGATAGAATTTGAATAGCGTCATGTATCGGCTCAATACAATCTGCCGTAACCCTCTGCTGACGTGATGAATCGGTCTCGTCAACCTCCATTCACCCGACGACACCTACCAGACCTTCGACGTTGATCTCGGCATAGCGAAATTTTGTCAAACACATTGCAGAAAAGCCATAAAGCATAGGGCACAATCCAGGCGTATTTGCCACAAAGAGCACAACACGCTGGCATGACGATTCGCGAGCACTTCCACGAGCGCCGTGGAGTTAATGCAAAGATCTCATTTGGAGGATCTAGTAGCGACCAGTCGTACGAAGAAGCAAAAAAGGAGAATGATGAATTCGTGAAAGCTATCACGCAGCTGTAGCTTCAGTACTGACGCTACAGATGCGAGATCGAGCACGAACAAACAATGTTCAGGACAATGGTATGACGTTTTACGCTTGATTGCTTGGTTGTCTCAGGCCACAGGCGTCGAACGAGAAGGGAATTTGCTGTTTCCAGCACCCACGACGTACAACGAGAGCGCATATTAAGAATACCGGCTCTTCGCTGGCTGGTTTTTGCTCGCGCATCAAGGAGCAAGTCAAAGCTACAGCTGGAAATTTCCTGGCCCACCTTCAATATCTCTGTGTCTGAAGCCTGACGTCTGGAGTGTGATGGCTCCAAGAGAGGGTTCGTGAAGCTGTTTGTGGATGCAAACGAGCACGCTAGTCACCTCTTTGCGAATCAAGTGAAAGCGGCGGATGTGGAGAACGAGAGAGAGAAATCTTACAATAGGTCCATTGTCATAGATCGAAGTGAAACAAGGAAACAATTACCCGCGCTAGATACGCAGCGACTGAAGCGCTTCTACAAGAACGTTATTCCTGCAGTTCTATGCGAATTAGCTATTTCTTGAGTTTAGTTCGTTTCAAAGCGGATGGCTTCTATGGCAGAAGAAGACGTGCATGACATACGGAGATTGGAATAGATGCGAAGGTCCGGTGAAGGGTTGAAGTAGATGCTTCAAAAGCGCGCGACAGTGCCATCAACATGCACTTAAAAGCGACGTACACGGACAGGGACGCATTCAATACATTCAGAAATGCGTACGTAGATACACAATAAGCTCGTACGTAGAACTAATCGTGGATGCTAGACCAGTTCAGTTCTGCGCGCTCTGAGCCTGATTGAAAAGCTCCTTTACACTCTGCATGACAATCTCAAACGTGTCCGACGACCGGTCTTTCAGCCCAATGGCCGCCAGAATTGGTAGACCAACAGGAGCACTGCAGACGACAAGAAAACTGAGTAATCAACCACTTGACCAAGCCCAAGTCCTTGACTACACCGTACCCGAAGTGCTCCAGGAACTGCCGCGCGTACACCAACAGCAGCGGGTCGTCACGCCGTCCAAGACGAACGTGGATATCTGGTTGAAACTTGCCACTGATCGAGTCTTTCTGCACCGCTTCGATCTGCAGCAACATCACGCGCATTTGTCAGTATCGTTTCGATTCGAAATCTACTGTGCTCTCATTTACCAAAGTGCCGAAGGTTCCCAGTTGAGTCACGGCGAGGAACACGCGATCCGCGAAGATCGAGACGGCAATATCCGTCGGTACTCCATTAATTACCTAGCGCATTACCCAACTGTCAGTCAGGCTGCAAGGTCTTATCCTACATCTCTACGGTTCCTCTCCCACACCTTTCGGTCTTTCTTGGTATGCAGCGCCACTTGTTTCGCCGACATTGTATAGCAATCAAGCTTACAAATTTGATACGTATTCTAGATGAGTCTTGTATGCCATACTAGAGGCTCTGTCATCTTATTGGTCAAAACCAGTTTTCTGGTCCAACAATACACACTAGCTACGGCAGGAGAAAGAGAACACTTATCGCCCGCACCCGTCCCGCGTCGCCCTCAACTTTTCTCTTGCAGGTAACGCGCTCTGATGTGGCATATAGTGCACTCCCCCATGTACACAATTATCCTGCCCGCTTGTGCCTAGAAAATTGCGTCATTTTGGGCTCCTGAAAAAGCCAAGCAACGAAGGTCTTTGTTGTAACACGATGTTGTATGGTGCCTGTCGTATTTACACAGTCCCAGGCGTAATGGACGGCTATGATCATTTGTTCAAGCTCCTGCTAATTGGAGACGCCGGTGTTGGCAAGAGCAGGTGCGTGCGTGGCTTGTAGAAGCTTCAATACTTTTGTGACAAGTGCTGACGGTCACTTTGACCGTCTTTGTGCAGTATGCTGCTCCGGTTTACGGACGGCACGTTTGATGATAACTTGCAGAGCACAATTGGTAGAGAAGATGAAATAGCTCTTACTGCGATAAACGACACTTGGTAATGACTGGTGGGTACATCAGGGGTGGATTTCAAGGTCAAGATGATGCAGGTGGACGGCAAGAAGATCAAAATGACTATCTGGGACACTGCAGGCCAAGAGCGCTTCCGCACGCTGACTAGCTCGTATTATAGAGGTGCACAGGGCATTGTGTTGGGTGAGTAAAAGCTGTGCAGATCGGCCGTAGTCCCAGTTCTTACGTTGATGATCGTTTCTTTCGCTGCAATTGTTGCACAGTGTACGACGTGGCTCGACGAGACACGTTTGAAAACCTGGACCTGTGGCTGCAGGAAGTGGAGGTTTACAGTCCAGCTGGTGGACGTGATGTAGTGAAGCTACTTGTAGGCAACAAGATTGACAAGGTACCTTTTCAGTTTAGTAGAGTTTTCTGGATTATGTGTGGGTGTAACAATTTGACGCGATCTGTTATGGCCTATCCATTAACAGGAACGAGTTGTGAGCCGCCGAGAGGCGGAGGATTGGGCACGGTCTAAAGGCATGTTGTTTGTCGAAAGCAGCGCAAAGACCAAGATTGGCATACAGCAAGTGTTCAATGAAGTAGTGCAAAAGGTGAGATAAAGTGGCAAAGGCGTCAAGAAGGCTCGTGGTCTCATGGATGGAAATGTGTGCTTTAGATTCTGGAGAATCCCGCGCTTCTGTCCAATACGGCACCGCGCAATCGCGGACGGAAGCTTGATGGCAAGGTGGAAAAGAGCAACGGGGGTGGCAGCAGCTGCTGTTAGAAAGACCCACGATTTTGATGTTGATGTTCCCTCACTTGGCGCGGTAATGGCATGATTGCTACTAGCATGATCGCCGTAGTTGCCATGGAGAAGTGGCGGGTAGGCAGAGCCTCGATTCGCAGCTGTTGCCGTCGTGCTCATATCTAATGCCCGCGCTGTATGCTGTGATCGACATGGAAGGCTGAAGCAAAGCCTGCGGGGGGTGGGCGTGTAGTGATGGCCTTAAGCAGAAGCACACAAATACATGTTATCAGACCTGCGTTCGTGTTGTGTGACAATCACCGTTGCGTCAATTGTGTTGCTGAGACTGATGGGATGCACACAGATGCCCGAGCGACCACTGTAGGTGTGACCATGTCGACATGAAGCTCTCGGCAATTGCGTTTTTTCGTCCTCGTGCATTCTTCACGTTTCGCCGTGCGCACACTTGTCCTATCCACACAGCACGGTAATGATCGGAGAGCTGAAGATGTGACCTTTAAATTCAACAAAACCCATCGTCCAAATCTCCTCAGCCTCACAGCCCGTACAACGCTCTCGCCTTAGCGCCAAAATGAAACATTGGGGCCCAGTGCGCCCTCCTCATATACAAGAGTTTCTATGGTTGGTCCAGTGTTAACTTGAAACGTCTTGAACCGCGTCAAGTAGCGAAGCGAAAACATGAGAAGAGCAAGAAGCGGCATTCCCATCCATCCGACAGACAGTCCTTGTAATGTTCAATGCATCCACACGATCAGCACGACGATGGGACGCTACGTGTATCAGGTTGATTATTGGTGGGAAACGAAATTTCGATGCCCAGAGATGCAGCAATTCACAATCTGCCACCCAACCTCAAGAGAGAGAGAGAGAGAGAGAGAGAAAGAAAGAGAGCGAGCGAGCGAGCGACCGAACGCCAAGAGTTCACACACACACACACACAGTCAGTCACAGTCACACACTAGAAAAGGCGACCGTGCCCTCGAATCGTTCGTCTTCCTTCTCACTCGACTCGATACGCCCTTTCTGCTCCACGTAGTGACTTTGCGAATCAGATTGCCGCTTTCACGTCCTGGACGCTACCCAATCGATGGAGGCCATGCCCTATCACAGCACTTCCAAGGTATTAAAGCTTTCAAAGAAGAAGAGCTATACCAAGTCAGGCACTCGACGCTCTCGTCGTGACAGCAATTGCAGCAGTGGCAGTGACGCCGCTGCACGTCGGCCAGCCATCCCGTCCGCCTCAAGTCAGCTGACGTGTATGGCGTCATCATCCAACACGAATCCACGTCTTTTCCGCATATTGAACGAAGCTAATGCGCCCGTGCTCGCAATGGATACCACGGGGTGCATCACACTCTGGAACCAGCAGCTGACGCAGCTCTCGGGGCTCGTGGCGACTGATGTGCTTGGCCGCCCTGTGACGGACCTCATGGCAGCCGGTAAAGCTGCAGAAGTGACGCACGCACTGGAAGAAGTTGTCACGAACGTCAACATGACGGTACACGACGTGGAGATGGAGCTCCAGACGCCCGCGATGGGATGCAACGTCAAGCTGCTCGTGAATTTGACAGCTGACGTTGAAGACAGCAAAGCGACTAGCATCGTGGCCATTGGACAGGACATTACAGAGTGGACAGTGGACGGAGCACACTACGCACGAGTGACGCAGCGAGCGAATGGTCCCATTGTAGAGCTTGACCAGGACGGCAACATTGTGCTATGGGACGCCAAGGTGGAGGTACTCACGGGTTATGCCACGGATCAAGTACTGGGGACGCCATTGGTGGATCTGGTGCACGAGGACTATCGCTTGCTCGTGGGCAAACTCTTGGCGCGTGTTGTTTCAAGCAATACGTCCATTTCCGAGTGTGAATTGCCGCTCAAGACGGCGGATGGTGCACGCATCGACTTATTGCTGAGCCTTACGCCACGAGTCAATGGCGATGGCGCTGTGGATCGCATTGTAGCGGTTGGACAGGATGTGACAGCGCGTAATGCGATTGAAATGGAGTACAGTAAACTCGTGGATTCGGCCAATGCGCCCATCTTTGGAGTGAACGCAGAAGGCTCCGTGGTCATTTTCAACAAGAAAGCGGCACAAATTAGCGAGTACTGGCCTGGTGAAGTCATGGGCGTCGATCTCGTGTCGTTCTTGATCCATGAGGACTATCAAGAGGACGTAGCAGCAGTTTTTCAAAAGGCACTACGAGGTGTCGAGACGGCAAATTTTGAGTTTCCATTGATCACGAAACATGGGCGAAAGGTGGAGATCTTGCTAAGCGCAACGCCACGTTATAGCCACACTGGAGCGATTGTTGGAGTGGTTGGCATTGGTCAAGACATTACGGAACGAGTTGTACAAGAGCAAGAGTATACTCGTCTTATTGACACGGCCAATGCACCAATCGTTGGTGTGGACAAGGAGCTTTGCGTGACGATTTGGAATAAGAAAGCTGTGAGTATCACTGGCTATTCGTACGTGCAGGCAATTGGGAAGAATCTTCTCGGGTTTATTGCTGAACATGCACGTGATACGGTAGCAGGCGTGCTCTCGAAGGCTATGGATGGCATTGAGACGGCAAACTTTGAGTTCCCGTTAATGACGAATAATGGCCGACTGCTGGACATTCTACTGAATGCTACACCACGCTTTGATCAATGCGGCAACATTACGGGGATGGTCGGCATTGGACAAGACTTTACCGATCAACGAGCACAAGAGGAAGAATACATTCGACTGATTGATACGGCCAATGCACCAATTTTTGGTGTTGATATGGAAGGATGTGTCGACATTTGGAACCGCAAGGCTGTGGCTATCACAGAGTATACGGTGCTAGAAGCACGAGGAACGCGTCTCGTTGAAAGTTTTATTCCTCTCGATTACCGCGCCGGCGTGTCGGACGTGATGTCGAAGGCTATGGAAGGCGAAGGCACCGCAAACTTTGAGTTTCCGCTAATCACTAAAACGGGTCGACGCGTCGATATTTTGCTCAACGCAACACCTCGTTACAATCAGCACGGTGACATTGTGGGCGTTGTTGGTATCGGCCAGGACATTACAGAGCGTATCGTGCAGGAGCAGGAGTACAGTCGTCTGATTGACACAGCCAATGCCCCGATCTTTGGTGTAGATATCACTGGCCTTGTAAACATTTGGAACAACAAGTCGGCCGAGATTACGCAGTTTACAGCTGACGAAGTCATTGGCAAGGACTTGGTGCAAGAATTCATCTCGGAGGGCTATCGCTCTGCCGTTGGCTTGGTGCTTTCCCAGGCATTGAACGGTGTGCAAACTGCCAACTTTAACTTTCCCCTCATCACAAAGTCTGGACGTCGCGTGGAGATTTTACTGAATGCTACTCCACGGTACAATGAATTGGGGGAGATTGTGGGCGTTGTGAGCATTGGTCAGGACATTACGGAAAGAATTGCGCAAGAACAGGAGTACAGTCGGTTGATTGACACTGCGAATGCCCCCATCTTTGGAGTTGATAGTGAAGGTCGTGTGAATATCTGGAACAAGAAAGCTGCAGAGATCATGCAGTATTCTACGGACGAAGTCTTGGGCGAGAACCTGGTGGAGAAGTTCATCACGGAAGACTATCGGGAAGCTGTCGGCACGGTGTTGTCCAAAGCACTTGATGGCTTTGAAACGGCAAACTTTGAGTTCCCTCTGGTAACAAAGGCAAACCGTCGAGTTGAGATTCTACTGAATGCCACACCTCGGTTCAATGAACACGGAATGGTGATTGGGATGGTGGGCATTGGACAGGACATTACGGATCGTATTGCCCAGGAACAGGAATATGCCCGATTGATTGAAAAGGCAAATGCCCCAATTTTTGGTGTCGACTCGCAAGGTCTGATCAACATTTGGAACCACAAGACGGCGGAAATGACGCAGTTTTCAAAGGAGGAAGCAGTGGGCAAGGATTTGATGAGCTGGGCGATACCGGAAGAGTACCGTGATGCGACGGAAACGATCTTGTGGAAGGCTTTGGAGGGCGATGAGACATCGAACTTTGATGTTGAACTCAAGAAAAAGAATGGCCGTACGGTAAACATTCGAATGAACGCAACTGCGCGATTTGATCAACATGGTGAGATTGTGGGCGTGGTCGGCATTGGTCAGGACTTGACGGATCGCATTGTGCAGGAGCAAGAGTATACGCGTCTCATTGATACGGCAAATGCACCGATCTTTGGCGTTGATGCCAATCTCTGCGTCAACATTTGGAACAAGAAAGCTGCTCAGATCACAAAGTACTCGACGGCAGAAGTGATTGGTGAGAATTTGGTTGAGACGTTCATCTCGCCAGAGTATCGGCCTATTGTGGCGGACGTGTTCACCAAGGCTTTGAACGGCATTCAGACTGGAAATTTCGAGTTTCCGTTGATCACGCGGCCGGGTACACGGATTGAGATTCTTTTGAACGCGACGCCACGTAATGATATGCATGGCAACATTGTGGGCGTCGTAGGTATTGGCCAGGACATTACGGATCGCATTGCACAGGAACACGAATACTTTCGCTTGATTGATACGGCGAATGCACCGATTTTCGGTGTAGACACTTTTGGGTGCATTAACGAATGGAACCAGAAGATTGAGGAGATTACGGGATTCCACAAGTCGACGGTCTTGGGGCTCTCGCTCGTGGACGCGTTCATCAATGCTGAAAATCGACCGGAAGTTCGAAAATTACTCAACCAGGCATTGATTGGGATCGATGTGGGGGAGATGGAACTGCCCATGACGACAGTTGCTGGACGATCGCTGTTGTTGCTTGTCAATGCTTCCAGCAAGAAGGACATGCATGGAAACATTCGTGGGGTGATTGGAGTGGGTCAAGACTATACTGCAAAGAAACACATGGAAGCAGCCAAAGTCAATTTTCTTGCGTCCTTTAGTCATGAGCTGCGAACGCCGTTGAACGGCGTGTTGGGTATGCTGGAACTACTGCGCGATCAAAAGCTGGACAAGACACCCGAGCGCTACGTGCACATTGCGTACATTTCCGGATCACTGCTGCTGAATCTAATCAATGACATCCTCGACTTGTCAAAGATTGAAGCGGGGCATATGGAGATCTCAGCAGACCCGTTTCAGATGCAAGATCTACTGGAGTATTCGGTGGAGATTTTCAAGTTTAAAGCTCGTGAAAAGCACATTAAACTGACATTGGAATGCTCGCCAAAGGTTCCTAAGCGAGTGATTGGCGATGTGAGTCGACTTCGGCAAGTGTTGCTGAACTTGTTATCAAATGCGATCAAGTTTACGAACGAAGGATCAATCACAGTCCGTTGCAACATTGTGCCATCGCCGGACCTTCCAAAGCATTGCGTCAAGCTCTTGTTTCAAGTCATTGATACTGGGGTCGGCATGGACGACGAAGAAAAGTCGCGATTGTTCTCTTTGTTTACAAAACTTGAACGTACGCGCAAGAACAATCCAACGGGTTCGGGATTGGGTCTTGCAATCTGCAAACAACTCGTGGAGCTTATGGATGGCGACATTGACGTTGACAGCGAGCTGGGAGAAGGGTCCGAGTTCTTTTTCACTGTTGTCGTACGTCAAATTGATGAGGAAGAAGATTCAATCCAAAAGTACCCAGCTGCTATGGTCGTCGATCCTAGCGCTGGACCCTCGTTAGCATCGAGTGCTGCACGACACAACGCGTCAATGTCGGAACTAGTGCCAAAGCACGCTCGCATTCTGGTCGTGGAAGACAACGAGTTCAATTGGGAAGTTGTCAAGAGCTTCTTTATGGAAGACAATCACCTTTTGCAATGGGAGACGAATGGCTTGGACGCATACAAAATGTACCAGGAGCATCACGATTCGTACGACATTGTGTTAATGGACTGCGAAATGCCCATCATGAACGGCTATGACTCGACTCGCAATATTCGCATCTTTGAGAAGCAACACAAGCTTCCTCGTATTCCTATCGTAGGCGTGACGGCGTATGCCATGAGTGGTGATCGAAAAAAGTGTCTTGACGTTGGAATGGATGAGTTCATCGTCAAGCCTATCTCGAAAACTGAGCTCTGTAAAGCGATTCGTAAGTGGATGCGTGTTCGTTTTCTGGGTCAGCATTGCTCCCGGTCATCACGAGTGGAGTCTATGGACATGTCGTCGAGTGATACCGATGCTTTGTCCAACTCGAACGCCGCCAACTTGGTCGCAGCGTCGCGACATAAGGAAAAACTTGATCTGGACAGAGCCATCTCGGACCTCGAACTGGAGGACCCAATGATGATCGGTCAAGCTGGCAAACTCCAGACAGTGGCAAGCTCCGAGGCATTGCTAATGACACTCACTACCATCAGTGAGAGCAAGAGCGTTCAGTCTGAAGGCTCGGGAACCCTCGGGTGCACGATCGGACCGGTAGATACGCAGTCGGTGACGTTTGTGCTGTCCAATTCGTCGGAGCAAACAATCGGACGAGCAACGCGTCCTGAAAACCTCGTGAATGCGTCGAGTATTGTTGGCACAAACTTGTTTGCTGCTGCCAAGGCTGCTGGAATCTATCCGATGCACATGAATGAAGCTGCGCCGCAGTCTTCATCATCTGACGAGAGTAATCACCAGCAAGATGTAGGGGAATGCGCAGCCATTACGACAATTGTATCAAGCAAAGTTGCCCAGGCGTACTCGACGACCATGGCTCCTCAAGATATTGAGATACCGGCAGGTGATCCCATTGATTACGCGCTAGGCGTTGAGCAGTGTGGGTCTAGCGAAAGCCTGTTTGTGAGTCTTCTTGAGAAATATGCGGGATTAAGTGAGGAGTTTATGAAACGCATTGAGGATGCGTATTGTGCCAGTGACTTTCCAGTGCTACGACGTGAGAGTCATTCACTCAAGGGATCGTCAGCGTATGTTGCTGCTATGCGTGTTTCCAAGGCAGCTTTCCGTGTCCAATTAGCGACTGAGCACGTGATGGAAGAAAGTGCTACCGAGGAGAGCCATAGTACGCTAAAGGATGCGTTCCATCTCTTGAAACGAGAGCATCGCGCTCTACGTGGTTATCTACGACGTAACTTTTCCTTTCGCACAAGTGGTGGGGGCGGAGGAAATCAAGATACAAAGAAGATGAGCAATGGAGGAGGAGAAAACGCTTGCGTTGTCATGTAAGGCAAGATGAAAGTAATATGACGCTTGGCAACGAGGCAGTGAAGATGAAATGTGAAATGATAGAGGGCTTTAGAGCAGCTTGGAAGCTGCTTTCTTGTAAGTTATGGTTGCTCTTCCTTGGTACAAGTTGCTTGTCATTTATTGCGTTTGTTAAAGTGGGCACGCCAACGTTTATTTACTTGACTTGGGACTCTTGTTTGGTGTCGCTGAAGTAGGTTTCCTCAATGTCATGGAGTAACTCGTTCATGGCTTGTTGAAACTTGGCGCAGACACGGGAACGGCTCGTGCCGATCTGCTCTGCGAATCGTGACAATTTGCTGTGAACGAGACCAACAAGAGAAGAGTGAGCAAAGCTACGACGGAAGAGATTCATATCCAACTTACACTTTCTGCATCGCTGGTAGCAGTTGAATCCACGCGACAATGTCGTCCAGTGTGTAGCCGTGATCTTGGATGAGTTCCTGGGCGTCTTTGAAGTAGTGCTCGGCCACTTTTTGCACGATCTCGTCCACCTCCGCTTGCTCTTTGCTCTCGTCATCGACATTCTTCGCATCTGCGTCGTCTTCGTCTGTATCTCTCCTACTGCTGGAGCTTGAGGTCGTGACTTGGTCTCCGCAGTACCGCACGATGAACTCATGCTCAAGTAGCTGCTTGACGCTCCAGCGTTCCGTCTGGTCTTTCTTGAGGCATTTGTCTAAGAAATCGCAGATGAGGTCCGAGAACTCGCCGTCCGGTAGCCGAGGAGGCTATCACGACATTCATGAGGGATACCGAAAAGTGCAAGACGTAAGTTATGCCAAGATACGTACCGGCTCGTTCCTGATCATGTGCAGCAGTTCCCAGTAGCCACCTCGCGACGAGTATGGAAACTTGCCAAGAGCGCACGTCATGATCGAAAGGCCGAACGACCATACGTCCGACTTATACGAGTATTCCTAGTGCAAGGACAAGCAAGTCAAGAAAAGTGACGAAGAGAATCATAAAGTGAAAAGGATTTACCTCGCTGGCAATACGTTCCGGGGACATGTAGGTGAGTGTGCCTACGAACGTCGTGGCTTTGGCCAAGGAGTTTTCCATTTCACGCACGATGCCAAAGTCCGAGACTTTGACGTCACCAAAATGATTGATAAGGAGATTGCTGGGCTTAATGTCACGATGAAGCTGGTGGGTGCTGTGGAGGAATGCGAGGCCCTTGAGGACGCGAAAGGAAATGTTGGCCAACACAACTTCACTGGTACATCCGCCTGTGTCCACGATGTCCTGGAGCGAGCCACCATCCATATACTCGACCACGATCGACACATTACCTTCATTGGGGTTCATAAACGCATCGTATAGACACACAAGCTCCGGACACGCCACATTCTGCTTTGGAGACTCGACTGCATCAGCTTCTGGAAAAGCCGAGAGGTTGTTGTACAGCGCCTTGAGCTCTGCAATCAGCTGGTGCCTCTTTTCATGCTCAAAGACTGGAATGACTTTGACGGCCACCAGCATTAGTGATGGAACGTGAAGAGCTTTATGGACCACCCCACTAGCCCCACGCCCAAGAACTCCGAGCTTGACCAAGTGTTTCTTTGTGTTGGACGGTTGCTGTCGACTGGCAGATTGAGGACTATCCACATCGCGGTCAGGTGAACGAGTGAGCCCAGTCTGTTTGATCTGAAAGCCCACAGCGTCAAAAGTGCCCGACGCAGACAAGTCGTATGATTTTTCCAGTCGATCCGTGCTATCAGAGTGCAAGTCGAGCTGGAAATCTGCGCCCAGGCCTTGGACAAAGTTGCGTTGAATGCCCTTCTTGCTTGAGGACGAGAAGGTTGGCGAAATGCAAGTACTCGGTCTTTGCCCGAAGCTACTGCGACCCAGAAGCTTGGGACTGTTTGGTGCGTGACAGCCGGAAGCTTCTTGACTCGCATTTGCTGTTATTTGCATGTCAGCAATTTCCAGCTTGACTTGAGCCGGTCGTGGCCGCATTCCAGCCGCAAATCTCCCCTCGCTGCTCTTCTTCCTTTCAGCAACGCGAGGTTTTCGACCGCCATCCTCCGCTTCGTCCGACTCCGTCCGCATCGACCGAATCCGCCGCATATCGTTGGCTAGAGATTGGACGCTACGCGCTGCGTGCAGAGAGCTGTCGTTTGCGTATTCGGGTTTGTTTTCAAGTCGAGTTCCGTGTGGAGCATCATGTGAAGCTTCCGAGTTTTCTGGACGATGGCGATCATAAATCTTGACTTCTGGTTGCTTCGGCTTGGACTCTTTGACGTCACTATCAGTACGCATTAAAGCCGACGTCTTGTCTTTGACATGAGAAGCTCTGCATTCACAAGAAACTTTGACGATCAACTCGTTTCCTATCAAATGAAACACAAGGACCAAGCAACGTACTCTCGTCTTTCATCTGTCGGTGTAGTACTTCGTGAAGGCATCTACAGTATCACGACATGGTGATGGGGATAAGAGAGAGAGACTGGTTCATTGATACTGCTGCGAAAGCTCATACCTTTGCTTCCGCCTTCATCTCGATCACCTTCAGAAGATCATATCCACGTCAATAATGTCATCACCAAGGAAAAGTGCGACGACATACCTGCACATCCACCCGCTTTTCACTTGCAGCTTTTCCCCTCATCATGACAACAAATCACAAAGTGGAGGACAAACACCAGCGGCAAAGTCGTCGGTCGGTCAATCGCAAGCTGTTACACTTGAAGCGACGCAGAAGCGTTAAAATCAACGGTCTCGGACGAGCGGAACACATTGAACGTGTCCATGCTACGAGTGCGTAGATACTGTGTGACACATGTAGAGCAATGAACCACTTTCTTTGCATTTGACTCCTTTTTGGCGTTCTACACGTCTCTTGACTACCATCGCCAAGTCTTTCGGCGGAAGCGTCTTTTTGTATTGCACGATTTGCTTCATGTCGACCGTAGATCTGCAAAGTTTGACGTCCCTCACAAGCCTCCACTCGAGTGTACACGTCGTCCACTTCATTGATGGAATTAACATGTTTATCCTTTGACAAACTTCCCGACTGGCGCTTGTCGAGAAGCAACACCAACAGCGTCCGTGTATTGCGCAGGAATTAAACATGTTCGCTATGAGCGCGTCAATGTCACGTATCATGTCCCCTCTTTTGTATCGAAGATTTGCTCAATCTCCTCCTTCGTTCTAAGCATCTTTGCAGCTTTATGTCAAGTCTCTACTTGGTCACCTCCCGAGCAATTTTATCGTCGAGATACTGCGTCGTCTTGTCCTTGGCAGCTCGTTTGGCTGCCAGCGTGTGTGTAATGTGAGTCATCTTGTTGACACTCGTGCCTATCACAGCGTCCCCCGTTTTCATGGTCGTGTAATTGGGCAATGAACGTGTCGCGTTGCTAGCTAATTGACCCAGACTGAGTGAAGCCTTGTACTGCAACTCCTCGTCTGTTGAACGAGCTCGTGCAATCCGTAGCAGGGCTTGAATCCCGCCTTCTTCAGCAATACGCAGATGGTTTTCGTAATTGTCAGCCAGTTTGAGCAGCGCAAGTCCAGCGTAATGACGTGGTTCAGCGTGCACCGACATCATGGCAATGAGCGGCCGTAATGCACCACGCTCGACAAGACGAACTTGATACTCTCGATTAGATGCGAGATGTGCAAGAGCAAACGTTGCATACTCCTGGCACTCCATGTCTTCGACACATGCTAACGCAATGACAGCGTCTAGACCACCTTCGCGATACAGATCATCATGATAATCGGTCTGATGTTCGACCACCAACGCGAGCACGTACCCACAATTCCTCAATGTCTCCGTGTCGACGCGTTTTGTTAATGCCATCACATGCGCGAGTGTTCCAAGCTCTACAAGTTTCTGTAGCACATCTTTGCTCTCTGCTAACGACCCAAGACAATAGAGAGCACACCGGACACACTCTTCGTCTGTAGCGGCTAGTAAAGCGAGCAGAGGCAAGAGTCCATTGCTCTGCATCACTGCTACTTTCGTTACACTTGATTTGCCAAGTGACAATGTAGTTAGAGCCAAGCAGCCACAGAGCTGCACGTCTGCGCTAGGATAACGCAGCAGGTCAATTAGCGGCGGCACAGCTCCTTCCTCAATCATCCGCATCTTGTTGTTGCCCATGCCACCAAGGGCCAATGCTGCCAGTGCTAATGCTGCATACCGTTGGATCTGTGCATCAGGAAAACGGAGCAAGTGCGTGAGTGGACGAATGGCACCTTGCTCGACGATAAACGCCTTGTCATCGCCCGACGACGCCACATTACACAGCGCCAGCGTTGCAAACCGCTGCGTGATTACATCCAGCGACCGAGTAAGACGGAAGAGAGAGGGTAAAGCTCCTTGACGAACCAGCTCAGGCTTGATGGAATTCGTCGCTGATAAAGAGGCAAAGACTCGAGCGCAGTCGCGTTGTACTCGTGCATCATCATGAACACCAACGTTGATCATAGCGGAGATGGCTCCTTCGCGCACCACATCCACTTGATGCTCGAGCGAGTCAGCCACGTTAGCCAGCGCAAAAACGCTATCTCGCTTGACTTCAAGGTCGTCGTAGCTGCAACAGCGCAAGATCTGAGCTAAGCCACCGTCTCGAACGAGCTTCAGCTTGTTTTCTTCATTGAGAGAGAAGCTCGAGAAAGCTGCTGCTGCAGTGCGTTGGTAGTCTACAAGTGGGCTTTGAGCCAGCTTGATAAATGGCTGCAGAAGCGATTCTTGCACAATGTGTACTCGAATGGTTGGGTTTGCCGACAGGAAGCGCAAGCCCATAGCTGCGTATCGTTGTGTGACATCATCGGAATGCTCGGTTAATTGCATCAGACACAGCAACGCGCCTTGCTCGTAGACGACCAAATGGTTTTCCTCATCCGAGCAGAGATTCGCCAACGCTCGACTGATGTCTTGCAGAATTTCTGCATTCTCTAAAGCGGTCTTTGCTAATGCAACTAGAGCGCTGGTCAAGCCTTCTGCCACAATCTTTTGCTTGTTTGCCGAATGCTCGGACAGATTTGCAGCTAGTCCGGCACATTGGCATTGTAGATCCCGCAGTCCTTTAGCAGTACAACTTGTGTTCAAACACGACAAGATTGACCGGAGAGCGCCCTCTTCCACGACTTGTTCCTTGATTTCTTGATGAGATGCTGACGATGTCAAATGTCGAAGAGCTGCCATCGCTGGCGCTTGTAGCGACGCATCCACGTCTCGTATGAACGTTATGAGGGCAGTGAGTCCACCTTCTTCCACGTACTGGCTTCGAAACTCGCTGTTTGCGGCAAGATCACGCAAGGCTAGCACACTCTGACGTCGCGTGTTCAATTCCTTGGCGTGAAGTAGAAAGAAAAGCGTCCGGAGACCACCTTCGTGCACAAGACCCTTGTGACTTGCAAAGTTTGGGGCGAGTTTACGCAGAGCCAAGGCAGCATTGTACTGGCACTCGGCGTCCAATGACAACCCCAAGCGTGCTAGACCAGGAAGACCGTCAGCAATCATATCGATGTGGTTTTCAAAACTTGACAGCAGATTCGCAATCGCACGTGAAGCTTCTCGATGAATGGCTTCATGGTGGTGCTTTATGAGCGTAATGAGGAACTTTCCACTACGCTCGGCAATGAAATGGCAGTGCGTGTCCAAATGCTCAGCCAAGTTGGCAAGAGCACCACAAGCTTGCCTTGCAACTTCAACGTCCGATGACTGAGCTAGCTTTATCAGCGGACGCAGAGCTCCTTGCTCGACAATTTCCACCTTGTACTCGTCACTAAGAGAGAGGTTACAATAGGCAGCAGCAACCTCACGCTGCGTCTCCACTTCTTCCGACATGCCAGCACTTGCTAACGGAGGTAGTCCACCGCCACGTACAATTCGTCCACGGTTCTGAGTCGAGAATTGACACAAGCGACGAAGTGCTGCCACTGCCAATGTGTGAGAATTGGGGTCTTCCGCATGCGCCAACATGATGAGCGCCGCGATTCCCCCTTCATCTCCAATTGCCCCACTCAAAGCCGTATTCCCAGCAAAGTTTGCCAGTGTAAATGCCGCATACAGTCGAATATCGTCGTCCTTCGACTGGTCCAGCCGCAGCGCAACCTTCAAGACGTCACGCCGTATCATGTGGTCATGATTGCTCTCATTAGCAGCCAAGTTGGAGAGCGCCATGATGGCAAACGTTTGACTCTCTAAATCCTCGTCGTCTTCCGTTAGCGCAAGAATTGGTGCAAGGCCACCATGAACGAGTATCTGAACCTGAAAAAGCGGATCGCAAGCCAAATTGCACAGTGCGATACACGCGTATCGACGTACATTTGGGTCAATCGCGTCTTTGGCAGCAAGCAGCAGAGCCTGTAGCCCTCCACCACGCGCTGCGGCGGACCGTGTGTCGCTGTTTGCTGCCAAATTGCACAGCGTCATGATGGCATAACGTTTGCAGTCGCCATCTTTCGACCCAGCCAGGGATATGAGAGCTGACTCAACGCCAGCCTTGACGAGTTCGAGCTGATTTGCTTGTGCGCATGACACGTTGTAAAGTGCCAAGACTGCACTCCGTTGACACTCGAGGTTTGGCGACAAGCACAACGCATGCAAAGGCCGTAGTGCATGACGCTCGACGACAATTAAGCGGTTCTGTCGATGGGCGGATACATTTGCAAGCGTCATGCTCGCATAGCGAGAGCATTCGACATCGCTGGAGCTTGCCAGATCCACCAGCGGATCAAGGCCATTGTCTTCTACCACTAGATGGAGCTGGTTGACTGGATTAGCAGTCAAATTGCATAATGCCATAGCAGCGTGTTTCGCACACTCGACACTGGGAGACTGGAGTAGAGCTACAAGAGCGCGCATGCCGCCGGCTTTCATGATTTGCTGCTCGTTGGTCGAGTTGATGGACAAGTTGCAAATGGCCATTGCAGCACAGCGTTGGATTTCGTGCTCTCCATCTTCTTCAAGCCGCGCGATTAGAGCAGGTAAGGCACCAGCATCGACAATATGACGCTGATTATCTGCGAGAGCACATAGGCGATAGAACGCACGAGCTGCAAACTGCCGCGTGGATGCATAGGGACTTTGCAAGAGCTCCGTGAGCGGGACGAGGCCACCAAGTTCCGAGATCTGCAACTGGTTACGCGATGTGACTGCCAGATTTCCCAGACACATGGCCGCATCACGTCCACAAAACTCTTCATGACTCTGTGCAAGTGTGAAGACCGCATGGAGCTCCAAAGGCGTAAAAATTCCAAGGTGGTTTGCGGAATTGCTCGACAGGTTTGCAAAGGCACGACTTGTGTGGCGCGCAATCTCTTGATGGTGACTAGCCTGCGTGAGCTCGAGAAGAGCAGGCAAAACACCTTCACGCACCATTTGCACTTGGTTTGACGCGTTTTCACTCAGCGTAGCCATTGCACCAGCACATTGAAGCCTCACGTCGTCGTCTTGTACAGCACAGCAAGTGAAGAGAGGTGAAAGACCTCCTTCGTGCACGAACTGCGTCTTGACTGGAGCATAAAGTGCCAGATGCCACACACCTGCAGCTCCCATGGTCTTGAGCGTCGGATCTGCTCTTCGTAAGAGCGAGATGAGTGCAAAGATCGTGCCTCCGTCTTCTGCAAGTGTGGGTTTGTTGTCTTTGTTTTGCGTCAGAGTCTTGAGTGCCGCCGCTGCTTGTTGTTGCACATCGAGCTCAGAAGCTCCAAGTAGCGTGTGGAGGACCTGGACAACCCCATTACCAAGCATCGCTTGATGAGTCTTGAAATTGCTCGCGAGCTTGTGAAGAGCTAATGCCGAATTGTACTGACACTCGTAGTCTTCTTTCTTAGCGACTCGGTTCACGACAGCAAGTCCTTCTTGATCGAGAAGCACAGCATGGAACTCTGGAGTACTCATGAGGTTAGCAATGAGACGAGAAGCTTCACGGTATACCACCACATGTCGACTTCGCATTGTCTTCATCCCCACACGAACTGCGTGTACATCAACCAGGTATTCGTGAGTGAGAGTGCTTTCGGCAATGTTCGCTACAGCACCACAAGCACTTCGTGCAACCTCGGCGTCAGGAGATGAACACAATCCAAACAATTGCTCGAGAAGTTCCCGTGAAGTACTGGCAAGTATGAGCTTGTTGCTAGGTGCAAGACTCAAATGGCACAAACACGCTGCTGCTTCTCGCTGGTTCTCGACCAAGTCCGGATGCTGCATACAAGCCACTAGTGCTGCGATGAGAGCGTCTTGATGCTGTGCGATAATCGACACTTGATTCACATCCAAGCGCGAGATACGACGCAGTACCGAAACTGCATGACATTGCGCGCTTGGATGATGATCCTTTTCAGCATCAAGCGCGAGTTTGATCAATGGTCCTCCACTGTCGCTGAGCTGTCCTAGAAGCTCGTGCAGCGTCTCGTTAGTCGATATCTTGCCAAGTGCAAAGGCAGCGTAGAAGCGAGTCTCCATGTCGTTTCCAGCGTCTAATGCCGCGATAAGAGCGGGAAGAACTCCATTGTCCACAAACACTCTGTGGTTCACCTCGTTGGTAAAGATGCAGCCAAGCGCAAGCAAAGCAAATTGACGAGGCTCGGGATGGTTCAGATCACGAGCCAGATCAATTAGCGGCACCACAGCTTTATCCCGCAGCACTCTTGAGTGAACATGAGCATTGGAGACGAGGTTTCCCAAGCCAATGACGCCATAAAGTCGAGTCTTTGGATCGGAATGCTGGATAGCATGGAGGAGAAACTCTTGACATCCGTCGGCAAGCAGCACATCGTGGAGCAAATAGTTGGACGAAAGGTTTGCAACACACTTGCCAGCTTCACGAGCCACCCTTGCAGCCGCGCCCTGAGCTTCAAACTCTAGAAAGAAGCGTAAGCCACGTTGCTCGGCAATGGCGGAATGCGTAGCGGCATTCTCGGCGATATTCGCGACACTAGCGCACGCAAACGAAGCCGTTTCCTCGTCACTTGACATCATTAACGTGATCAGAGCACTCATCAATGGCGACGTAGCAATGAGAAGCTTGTTCTTCTCGGCCAAGGATAAGTTGTAAGTGGTCATAGCAACCTCGCGATGCAGTTCGACATCCGATGAATGCGCACCGAGTACCAAGGGCTCCAATCCGCCCTTGGCAACAATGTGTAAGCGCGTTTCCGGTCGATTTGATAGTCCCCGTAGTGCCGCTATAGCAGTCTTTTCATCATGTACGTCGTCTGAGCAAGCTAGCTGGATAATAGGAGAGAGACCTCCCATAGCTTCGACCATTTGTCGACGATCGGGGTTGGCCGCAAGATTGCACAACGCAAAGGCGATGCAGCGATGAGTCTCTAGGTCGACGCTATTCGCAACTTCTACGAGTGGAGCGACGGCTCCAGCTGCAATCAAAGCGTCCTGATACTCCGTCTTTGCTGCAAAATTGCCCAACGCAACCGCACCAAAGAGTCGATAAGTGGCATCGGCAGAGCACAGAAATGCCACCAGTGACTGCATTTCACATGCCGCTATGAAGTTCTCAGGATAAGCACTGATGCAGCCACTGAGCGACAAGTTACACAAGCACGCGAGTACTTCTTGCTGCACGTCCATATCTTCCGACTTTGTTAGCGCGAGCAATGGACGCAATACACCACGACGTACAAGCTCACGTCGCGCTAACTCGTTCACGCATAGCCCACGCAACGCGCACACAGCCCGGTATTGGCACTTTGCGTCTCGAGACTCAAGCAAACGTAGCAAGGCCTCCAAAAAGGAGTCTCCCAGCTGTAAAATCATGACATGATTCTCGGTAAACGCTGTGAGGTTGGCAATGCCGAATGCTGCGCCGTTCCGTAATGTCATGTCCGCGTGCTGCAATAGCTTTCCAAACAGGTGGAGCACGCCCGAATCAACGAGTATGGTGTGCGTAGCACGCACACTGGCAATGTTTGTAAGGGTGAAGACAGCATATCGCTGCGTGTCGAGATCACCATTGAGCGATCCATTTGCCAGCGCTACAAGTGTTGGCACAATTGCATCCTGTACGATCTTGGTGATGTTATCGACGTTCGTCGAGAGGTTTGCAATCCCCATAGCCGCATAGCGTTGGCTTAGGAAATCCGGTGCACTTAGTGCAGCTATGAGCGGTGTCAGGCCACCGCCAGACACAATCTCTGCCGTATACGCGTACTCTGCCGACATGTTGGCAATCGTTCGCAGCGCTTCTCGCTGCACATCCACACTCTTTGCCCGCAGTACGAACTTGATGTGCTGTAGAACTCCATTCTTGACCATTTGTCCTTGATTCTCCACAGCTTCGGCCAAATTGGCGAGTACTCCGCATGCTTGGTGAGCAACTTCTCCATCAGCAGAGTGCACTAATGTCAACAAAGAAGCTAAGCCACCATTGAGTACGATAGCAACTTTGTTGTCCTCACTCAGCGATAAATTGCGTAGTGCTGCACACACCTCGCGCTGCACTTCGACACTCTCCGAGACCGCCAACTTGAGCAGCGGAGCCAAAGCGCCAAACACCACGGCTTGAGTGCGGTTCTTAGCTTCAATAGCCATTCTGCGCAGAGCAAAACAGGCTTGCAAGCGCGTTTCCTCGTCCGCATCATGCAATAGAGCAATCACAGTGCGCAACACCCCCAACTTTGAGATTAATGCGTTGTTGCTTTCATTGGCCGCTAGGTTGTTCAAGGCAAAGGCAAGAGCACGACGCGTTCCGAGGTCCGTGGCCTTGTCCACTGTCATGAGTGCTGCTATAGCGCCTCGGTCAAACAAATCGCGGTGATTCTTTGGGTCCACTGCAATATTGCCAATGGCCATCATCCCGAAGCGCCGACAGACCACATCGCCAGTCTCCTTTGTGAACTCGCTAATGTATCGCAGTGCGTTGCTACGCAACAATGTGGCTTGACTCAATGGTTTGGCTGCAAACAAGGCAAGACAACGTGAAACCTGGCGCTTGACCTCCAAATCCGTGCTAGTTGCAAGGGAATACAAAGGAGTTAGTACTCCTTCTTCAAGCATCTTCTTGTGTGTATGTCCTTCAATCATTTCTGCCAAGTTGGCCAATGCGCACACAGCTTGTCGCTCGCGGTATGGGTCTTGGCTACTGGCGAGTGCCATGAGCGCTGGTAGACACCCACCACGAGTCATTGTGATCTTGTTTTCTTCACTGAGCGAGAGATTGGCAAGCGTAGCAGCGACCTCACGCTGCACTTCAATGCTCTCACTCGAAGCTGCGAGGATAAGCGGTTCCAATGCACCTAGACGGACAATTTGTTGACGCACAATTTGATTGACTGAGAGACCACGCAGCCCAGCAATCGCTTGGAACTGGACATTGGTGTCGCCTGGGAAGGCAAACGAGATGATAGGCTGCAGGCAATTTGCCGCTACAATCCGCTCAACATTGTTGGGATTGCTACAGAGATTGCCAAGCGCAAAGATGGCAAACTGACGACACTTGACATCACGATGCTTAGCATAACCGGCGAGATACCCCAACGCCTGGTCTAGCAATTCCTCGTGCGTAGACGGCGAGACTGCCAAGTTGGCTAACACCAAAAGACAGTATCGAACAACGTCGTTGTCAGCGAGTGATCGCGGATCCAGAGCTTCTTCAATGCGTGCGAGAACCGGAGGCAACACGCCTTGAGCCAGCAGCTTCGGTTGATTGTTCATATTCGTACCAAGGTTGCAAATGGCCATTGCTGCCATCCGTCGACAGTCCACTACCTCGCTATTCAGCAACTGGATGAGCGATGGAGCAGCGCCTTGGCGTAGAATCACTTCAGCAAAGTCGCAATTGGCAGATAAATTCCCGAGTGCACGCGCTGCCTCCCGCTGCACAACCACATTGCCGTGCTGTAGCGCATCCACAATAGGCGGAATGGCTCCGTTCGACACAATGTCACTTTGGTTTTCCACATCTTCAGCTAAGTTTGCGATTGCACAAAGCGCTTGTCGTTGCACACCCACGTCGGCGTCCTTAAGCGCTAGAAGAATTGGTGGCAAGCCTCCAAACTTGCAAATGTCCGACTTGTTGGCATCTGCAAACGACAACGTGCAGATTGCGGGCAGGACATCGGCTTGCAAGTCTACGCTGTGCGTACGCGCAAGAAAAAGCACAGGTTCGAGACCGCCTTCTTCCGTAATTTGCTTGCGTAGATCAGCGTTCAGTGCCACCTTGACAAGGGCAAACGCAGCGTACTGGCGAACTTCTTCGTCCGGCGCACTGCACAGCGAAATCAACAGAGGAAGCGAGCCTTCTTCGATCATGGCGTGATGATTCTCAACACAAGTGGCCAAGTTTGCAATGGCAAGGATAGCAAACCGCTGGATCTCCAGCTCGACGTCTTCGGACCGTGCAAGCGACATAAGAGGCTCCATAGCGCCGCTCTCCATCAGCAGCTCGCGCATTGCTGGATTTGTAGCAAGATTGCAGATGCCAAGGGCACCAACACGTTGCGAAGCCATATCGGGCGACAACAAGTACGAGATCAATAGTTGATGACCGCCATGTTCAATGATATCTTCATGGTTCAAACGAAACGCAGACAAGTTTCCTAGTGCACGACCAGCTTCGCGCTGCACCTCCACGAACTGTGAGCGCATCATGGCAATAAGTGGCGGCACACCTCCATCAGCACATACTTTTTCTTGATTCTCTTCTACCTCAGCAAGATTGGCCAGAGTAGAGCAACTCTGTCGAGCGAGTTCCATGTCTTCAGACTGTGCATGTGCAATCAATGGCATTACAGCACCACTTTTGGCGATCTCGTACTTGGTCTCTTCACTTACCGACAAATTGCAAAGAGCAGCACATACTTCGCGCAAGATTTCGAGATCGTCGGACTGCAGCAGTAGCACGAGCGGTTCTAGTCCGCCTTCCTGCAATATCTTGACCTTGTTTGCTTCACTCACGCCCAATCCGCGCAAAGCGGCGACTGCTTGGTGGTGGACGTCCGTATCTTCCGACGAAGCCAGCGAAATAATGGGCTGCAAGCCACCTTCCTCCACCATACGCGTGTGGTTGTGCTCGTTCGATGCAAAATTTGCCAAGGCATAGGCCACATAGTACTGGCTCAAAGCATCGGCCGTGCTTGCCAAAGAAAACAAGGACAACAGACACTCAGCTTCGACTAGCGCTGGATGGTTGGCTTTCATTGCCGCAAGGTTCGCGAGTGCGAGAACAGCGTAGCGTCGAGCTTCAAGCTCCCGGTCGAAAGCTTGGGCTAGTGCGATAAGAGGTGCGATTGTGCCTAAACCAACGATTTCGACCTGGTAGCTCGCCGTCGTGCTCAGGTTTGCTAAGGCCAGCGCGGCGTAACGTTGACACACGTGGTGGTTCGATACGAGCGCAGCTGTAAGAGGCTGTAGCACTCCTTCCTTCATCAACGCTGGCTGCATTTCTTCATTTGATGTGAGGTTAGCCAGACAGCGACAAGCTTCTGAGCGGGTATTGAGATCCTTGGCCACTGCCAGCGCCATTATCGATGCCAGTCCGTTCTCGCGCAATAGTTTCTCGTGTAGCTCATGCAGCTCTACTAAATTCGCTATGGTGCTGCACGCGCATTCTTCGACAGCAGGATCGCCCGAAAGCGACATCGAAATGATCGTAAGCAGCGCTCGGTCCGATATCTCGACCTTGTTTTCCGGAGTAGCCGATAGTGCACAGAACGCCGCTGCAACTTCACGTTGAATGTCAGGTTCGCCTGAGCGAGCCATGAGCACGAGAGGATCTAGCATTCCTTCCTTGACTACAACGATACGGTTGGCCGGCGAAATGCAAATTCCGCGAAGACACGCTAATGACTGTCGCTGCGCGCTCAGCTCCTTGCAGCACGCTAGCGCAATGAGTCGTGGAATTGCACCCTCGTCGACGATCAGTGGACGGTACTCGTTGTTAACCGACAAATTCGCTAACGCAAAAGCGCTATAGACGCCCGAGTAGACCACTTCTGGATCCAGCAACCTCACAAGTGGCTCGATCGCGCCCAATTGCACAATTTCTTCGTGAGTCTCCGGCTCAGCCGCCAGGTTGCCAATGCTCATTGCTACGTATTGTTTAGCCACTGCGTCTTGTTTATTTACTTCGTCCTTGATAAAGTCGACAAGAGGTGGCAAAGCGCCATCTTCTACAATCCGAACGCGACTTGTTGGACACGATGCCACGTTTGCCAGACAGAGGCACGCGAGACGCTGCGCTTCCGGGTCACTGGACTGGAGAATGAGCGCCAGTAAAGCCTTCACCACACCCTTAGAAACCATCTTGTCATGTAGCTCGGTGTTTGTCGAAATTTCAGCAAGACTGAAGGCAACATCTCGCTGTTCAGTCGGTTTGCGCTCACGGCGTCCACGTGCAATTAGCTGTTCGAGCACCTTGGACATCTTGGCTGATTAGGACGAAGGATAAAGACACTCAAGCTCTTGTGTGGTCTGTAGAGTTGAGAGTGAACGCATCACATTGCTGCATAAGTGTGTGCCCCCTCACTAACAAGTTAAGAAACCGTCAGGCAAATTGGGCGTGTGAGTACATGTTGCTCATTCATCATGCTTCTGTGTTACTGTACTCATGCCACTGTTTGATGCTGCTTTGAGCTACCGTTAGTTCTCGACGTAATCGCCAAACTCCTCCTTAATGCGTTGAAGATGGTACATCCTGGCGTCCGGAGCGTTCTCGCAGTAATAGCTCGAGATGAGAGACTCAATCTAGACGCAGAAACAAGACACAATAATTAACTTTCAGTCCGCCAAGCGTTTTAGCACGAGACGTACCTTCGATCGGAAGAACGACAGAGAGGAGCTTGTGATATGCACGCGGCAAAATTGGTGGAGGTTCGTCCTAGCAAACACACAATGAAGATATTGCGTCAGATTGGCATAGCAGATGAAGAAGCATGGCGATTGAACTCACCAATGCGGTTTGTCGGAATGAGCTTTGTACACGGAAAAGTCTTCTAGTACGCCGAGCGACTGGAACGACTCGTTCTTGACGTACACGTAGAACAGCTGAAAAGAATGAAGCACCATTTGTCAAACACGATCCAGGATTACAATTGCAATGCGAGAACTGACAAACTTACGCGATTCTGCTTGTCAAGTAGCGAGTCTTCAATATACTCGATGTAATCGGAGCTTACAAAGCGCTTGATCGGACAAGAAGACTCATTCCTGCAGCAAACAATAAAATGAGTCAGATGCAGCTTTTGCACACTCTCTTAGCAGGAAAACCACGCTGTATACCGAAATCTCAAGAGTCGGCGCTTGAAGACAGCACAATACTCATCCAAGTGTCGCTCTTCAAGCACTTCAATCGAATCTAGCAATCGACTCGCTGGGTCAGGTAGGGGCTCTTTGAATTTGCGGTAATACACGTCGGCAGTCTGTAAAAGGTTTCCGTCAGAAAAATTTCACTGCAATTCTGTTTTTGCTCGATACACAGACCTGTTCGACAGTGTACGGAATCGTGGTCTTGCAGTCTCCAAATTCAAAAGCTTCCGGATCGTCAGGTAGCGTCAGCTGCAAACGAGGAGCAGTTGTCTCTCCATCCTTGGGTTGTGTCGAATGAATTACTTTAATTCTGTTGGTACGGAGAAAAGTATCCAGCTTCCGTTCGGCTGGTACTCGACGTTGACGGCGTCGTCTGCCTTGGGATTGCACACATGGCACAGCTGCAGGAGACACTCCCGGATATTCTGGCCACGGGAAAAGCTGTCAAATACAGGAAAAAGGAGGAACACACACAACGTCGTCATGATCCACTACACAACTAAAATTGCAATACACCCGCTGCAGTAATTTCACCTTGGACCGCAGCAATACGACGAGACAGTACCCAACTGCAAACCACGACAGCGACGATAGCGTCTGCTCTAGTTCTTCATCACTCAATGCCTCGTCCAGGACCTGATCCGCAGTAAAATGCCGACCCCAAGGTAGCACTAGCTTGATGATCACGAAGAGCACAGCTCCAGCCACCATCAGCCAGTAAAGCAACCGAACCATCAGTCCACGCTGCGGCTTGGGACGCACAACCTTCTTCGGTTGTCGTGGAGTTTCTGCAATTGTCTGCTCTTGAATTGCAGCAGGAGCAGCTGTTGTCTCTTGGAAACCCGGCAGTAGAGTCTTTACCAGCTCGACGTAGCGGCGCTTGGCGTCAGACTGCTGCGTACCTACTAATTTGTGCCAACTCGACCTAAAACATTGATTTGCATGGTAAAATACCATGAATTCGTCAAAATATTGAAGTTTTAGATCTCACCATTTCGCGTGCTCAACGACGCGGAAGGCGCTGGGCGCGGGCACACAGCAGTCACCCACCGTCGCCTGCTTGAATAACGCATACAGCTGTAGCTTGTGCGTATCACTGACGACCACGCGGCCTTCAATACCTGCAGCTTTGATCTCCTTGGCCGCGCACTCGAATGACGTCAGCTCCATGAGCTTCAACTTTCAGGGCGGAATATACTGGATAACAGCGGTATACCGTTCCGAAAAATGTGAAATGCGCGCACACATGGACGCTCATTCGTCAAAAATCTCTCTATCGTGCCCAAGTGATCTTTCGTACTCGCAGAATGGACTCTCTTCACTCAAGTCTGCATCATCCAACGCAACGCGCATGGAGCGAGCCGCATATCCACCCATCGCAGCTCATGTACCCGCTTTTCGTGACGCTGCGCTCCGAAGATAAGCCAATCCGCGGTTTGGAGCCAGAGCTGCAGTGGGGTCAAGGGGCAGACGGCTGCTTTTCGACGCTCGTCGAGCATTTACGTGCACTCGTGGCCAAGGGGTTGACGAGTGTTATGCTGTTTGGCGTTGTTGATAGAAAGGATGGACATGGATCGATGGCTGATGACGAGGCCACGCCAGTGGTCAAATGTACTGCAATGCTACGCAAGGCACTGCCGGAACTGCTTGTGGCTTGTGACGTATGCATGTGTGAGTACACGGACCACGGTCATTGCGGTATTCTACGAGACGTAGACGGCGAGCAAGTGCTGGATAACGCGCGCACGTTGGAGCGTCTGACGAACATTGCGTTGGCGTATGCCAAGGCAGGCGCCCACATGGTGTGTCCGTCCGACATGATGGACAACCGCATTGGCGCTATCCGTCAGATCTACAATGAAAACGGCTTTGAGCACGTGTCCATCATGGCTTACACGTCCAAGAAAGCTTCTGTCATGTACGCGCCGTTCCGCGACGCTGTTGAGTCTACGTTTCAGGGCGACCGCAAGCGCTATCAGCACCCCGTGGGCAGTACGAGTCACGCCGCGCTGGCGTTTGAGCGCGATGTCAAACAAGGCGCAGACAGTGTGATCGTCAAGCCATCGCTCTTTTACTCGGATATTGTGGCTAGTTTTGCCGCCAAGAAGACGGTACCTGTGGTCTGCTACCTTGTCTCGGGTGAGTACAAGATGGTTAAGGACTACGGCGATTCTACCGACTCGCTCGAGAGCGTTGTACGTGAGGCTCATCTCGGTCTGTTGCGTGCTGGTGCCAGTGTGCTCATCACGTATTTCACCCCGTTCATCCTGGACCACTGCGCCAAGTGGTAAAAAAAGCTGTAGCTAAGCTGATGATTAAATCGTAACCTATGTCGAATTGGCTACTCGTGATCCAGGGCGGACACTTTCTTGTGCCTTCGATTGCTTCTACGCACATGCTTCATTCTGTCTACACCTTCTGAAAGCCTGACCGCGCACTTCATTATGACTGACCACTCAAGGAAGATGAGAGGAATAATACCCAATCACCCATGGCCAGCAAATAATTTATTATCTAATAATATTATTTTATATCAAATGAGCAACAAATAAAGTAAAAAGCTGACGTGTATGTGCCACACACGCCAAAAACTTGTGGTATCATGGAGACACAGCAATTGATGGACAAGATTGTGGCTACGGGCAACACCATTCGTGAGCTCAAGGCAGCCAAAGACGCCAAGAATGCCGACAAGATTGCGACTCAAGTGCAGGAGCTGCTGGCACTCAAGACGCAGTATAAGACGCTGACAGGTGTCGACTATGCGCCACCTTCACAACCTAAAAAGGTCAAGACCAAAGATGCTGTTGCAGTGGACAGCGAGGCCCCCGCAAAATCGAAGAGCCAGTTGAAGAAGGAAAAGAAGCTGGCAGAGCAGGCGGCGAAGAAAGCGGAGAAAGGTTCCGTCAAGACGGACAAAAGCAAGCAAAAGAAGAAGAAAGCCAAGCCTTCCGAGAGCGCTAAGCCCGCTGAATGTGCGGCTGTACCTTCGGACGTTGATCTGTTACTGCGACAGACTGAGTTCCAATACCAGGTGCTGAGCTCAGGCGCAGCTAGTGGCGCCCAGGTGGTGACGCCGTGGGACGTAGAGGCGGAAGACGGCGTGGACTATGACAAGCTGGTGGAGCAATTCGGTAGCACCAAGATTCCACCTGAGATGGTGGCGAGGATGGAGAAATTGACAGGCCACAAAGCCCATCGCTACTTGCGTCGTGGCTACTTCTTTTCGCACCGTGACTTGGATGTCATCCTTGATGCCTATGAGAAGGGCGAGAAGTTTTTCTTGTACACTGGTCGTGGTCCGTCGTCCGGTAGTCTTCACATGGGGCACCTCATTCCATTCACATTCACAGCCTGGCTACAGAAAGTGTTTGACGTGCCACTTGTGATTCAACTGACCAACGACGAAAAGTTTTTGTTCAAGGATCAGACGCTTGAAGAGAGTGAGGTCATGGCCTGGGAGAACGCCAAGGATATCATTGCCTGCGGGTTTGACGTCAAAAAGACCTTCATTTTCGCCAATACGGACTACATCAAAGAAATGTACCCGCAGATCCTCAAAGTGCAGAAGTGTGTCACGTACAACCAAGTGCGTGGCATCTTTGGCTTCACTGGATCCGACAACATTGGCAAGTCAGCGTTTCCTGCTGTTCAGGCTGTGCCGTCGTTTTCCGAGACGTTTCCTGTAGTGCTCGGTGGACGCAAAGGACTGCGTTGCCTCATTCCGCATGCCATTGATCAGGACCCGTACTTCCGTATGACACGTGATGTTGCCCCGCGCATTGGCTACCTCAAACCTGCCTCTATGCACTCCAAATTTTTTCCTGCTCTGCAAGGCAGCACCACCAAAATGAGCGCCAGCAAGGCAAACACCACCATCTATATTTCGGACTCACCTGACGATATCGCCAACAAGATCAAGAAGTACGCCTTCAGGTAAGTCTCTTAAATGTCGCTCTTCTTTATGCTGTTGATGCAGACTTGCTCATACTTGTATGATAACTGTTTGCAGCGGCGGAGGTGAGACAAAAGCTGATCACGAGAAATACGGTGCCAACTTGGAGGCCGATATTCCGTACCAGTATCTGTCGTTCATGCTTGAGGACGACGCGGAGCTTGAGCGCATTGGGTGCGAGTATGGTGCAGGGCGCATGATGTCAGGCGAGGTGAAGCAGAAGCTGATCGATGTCATGGCGGAGTACACGTTAGACTTCCAGAAGCGCCGTGCCGCCATCACTGATGACCTGGTTTCCGAGTTTATGAGTGTGCGCCCCCTAGACTTTTAGGTCGTTGTTTTGTGTGGCTAGGTGGTACAATACTGCAGGCAATTTAATTGCTAGTGAAAACAAGTGTTGTCTTTTGCGCCTGCGTAATGTATTGAGAAGTGTTTGGATTTCTGTAGGCGTCGACTATGACTCCAGTGAATCACTGCTAACCGATCAAGACCGCTACGACACGGAGCAAACTGGAAGTACTAGATGTACGATAAGCGCAGCGGCGATAGCCTTAGAGGAGGCAATGTTGCTGCATGAACGATCACGACAACGAAAGGACGTTGCATATCTTCCTATCGCGTCCTTCGCTTTCGCTCAATGAGTGCGCAAATCCAGTGCGCTCACTCACATCTCACTAGCATTCGGAACATCCAAAGGGACTCCCATCAGGTCATGGCGTCATGCCTCCACCAACACACGTTGCTACTGGGACCCCAGCAACCAGGCTTTGATACAACGCAAGCCATGAATGAATCACCTACCACAAATACATCCGTCAGATCCCCAACTTTGAGAAGAGTGCATTAGATGTTGGCTCACCTCATGCATGCGAAAACAGTTGCAAATGCTTCGCCCAGGTTTGATCGGATCTGCCACGTACGGTATGACAACGGAGCATTGCATAGGAACTGCTTTATCCGGTGGAAGCAAGAAAAACTCTCTACACGTAGCATTAGCACACAACACGTTCCTGTTTAGACAAAAGCACACTCCAGACACTTGATGCTGCTTTCACAAACCCTTCGTTGTCAATAGAAATACCAAATCGGCGATAGTCAAACGTGATATACGTTTCCAGGAACAGCAACAGGAGGCTGCCAATACCAGTGCACCATGTAACACGTCCACCTCTGGAAAATGTGTAGCACCACTTTGGACGTACTATAGCGTCACTGAGGCTTAAAGTGTAAGCGAGCTCTTCTGGTGAATCGCACGCCGATGCATTTTCCGAGTAACTCCGTCTTCGAGTTCCACCCCGAGTCTTACATATATTAGAGCCTGCAAATGACTTGTCATGAGTATCGCCACATGCCTATGGAAATAGCAATTGATAGGAAGTGAGTGAGGGCACGACGCTGGCCAAAATGTACACTTCATGCACCATCACATACCTGCAAAAAACGAACCACCAAGATGACCAAGACGTACGATGAAATACCCCCAGTAAAGGCGCAATTCAAGTCTGCAAACAGTACCAAATTGCAAGATATGAGTCAGAACTGCGAACAACATCGCAAAGTTGAGCACTTACCATTGTTGACGAGATGGCTTTTCAAAACTAATACAAGAGGACGCAACGCTGGCATCTCTGTCTGGAGTGAATAAATAAGGTCACGCGCGTCCAAACCCGTGTGGCCAACTGAATGACCGCAAGTAAGGTCCAGTAGCACATCTGGCTGTGCAGGATCGAGTGAATTTGTCATTTTGAGAACGGGAATTTTTGCGCTTCCAAGTAGCTCGAGTCGTTTTGTCCACGGCTGCCGTTCGACTTCGGCCGACAAAGTCTCTAAGATCGCCAAAGGCCGCTCTCCTACCAACGACTTCGAAACCAGTACGCAATCGATGTCACTCTCCGGTAACGCCAGGCGCGTGTAGTTTGACCCGTAAACAACAATGAGAGCATCGGGCCACAAAGCGCGCACTAGTTCCCGAAGCAAATCAATGGTCTGTTGCTGATGCATTTCCATCGACGCCAGCTTTGTGTCAATATGATCAACAAAAGCTTCCACTTGTCGGCCAAGATTGCTAGCGTTAAAAAGCATCATTAAAAACTCCACAGATGAGCGGAAGCCACAAAGCTGCAGTACCTGTGAAATTGCTCCTCCGCCAGATAGTGGGCGTACGATGGACTCATTGGATGCATCAGCTGTGATGCTCTTTTAGAGTACAAATGAACTTGCTGCTCTTTGCGTTGAGACTGCTGCTCTGCGCATGTAAGATCGGCATCACTCACTTCACTGTACAAATAGTTCGGACTACGACAAAACTCGGAAGAATTGCTATCAGCAGAGCTCAGCATTCCACACTTGTGTAAATAGAGATTCTTCTTGCGTCGCTGATACTGTCGTGGAAGAGGTGCGTCAGTAGACTTTGTGTCAGGTGTTGCTGCGCTTTGGATGAAACGATTGCTCTCGTCACCACGTCCGTCTTTTTCACTGCAATTATGTGCCGCTGAGTCGCAACGTTTACGGTCAGATTGTTTTACCTTGCTTTGCTTGAGAACGGCATCCTTAAACAGCAACTTTCCACTTGATGGCGCAATACCGCCATTAGGCTGGGTATCGTGAGGCTCAGAAGTGTCTGCAAACGAGAATGCTCGCTTGCGTTCAGGCGGCATGTGAAATAATGAAGAGCGTCGAGCCGGGTCTTTTCTAGTCGCTCTGCATATAACGAAGCAAGCGAATAGATATTAGCCGTGGTTCATAAACACTGCTGGTCACAATCTAGCAGGCAGCAAGGGAGCCACCCACCTATACAGACGTGAGAGGCCGTAGCAAAAACATGAAGAAAAACACTACTTACAGAGGAGGGTACATTGATAGAGGCATGAGTCGTTGAGGGTAATTCTGACGAGGCATGGCGTAAGAAGCCGACCAAACAGAGTCTTCGTAAGCAGTAGGTCTACAATAGCAATTGGTACATCAGTTTGGTGCTCCTCTATCAATCAGATTAATCAAAGAAAGAAAAACTCTTGCGTACTCGTAGTAAACGGGATAGAAAGCTCGGAGATCATGCGAGAAGCGGCATTTATCTCCATATGAGCAGCCATAGCCCGACACAAACTTCATACAGGGTGTGAGCGATTGTCGGGGCTTTCTGGACTTGTTGTTGTTGGCGCTGTAGCTGTGGCGATGACCACCTCCAGAACGGCGATATTGGTGATGTACGAACGGCCTGTCTTGAACGACAACCGGTGGGTTTGTTGGCTTGATGATTGCACAAGGCTGTGAGTGCCAGTGCTTCGACATCTCTGCAAACTGGGGACTGGACGTTGAGTAGACACTTGCCACTGCTACTTCTTCACGTTGCATTAGAAGAAACGAGTCTTTTTCTTGCTGGTGTCAGTTGGAAAGTGAGCGCCTCTCTCTCTTTTTTCCAATGCGTTTGCTGCAAACTCCTTCTTCTTGTTTTGCGTATAAAAATTCAAATGAAAAGGTGCAGCGCGGTCAAGGCAACCAGAAAGTTCCTAATCGGTTAGGGGCAAACGTCTGTCTGACCGTAGAGCTCAAGAGCCAAAGAAGGAAGGAAGGAAGGAAACCGAGAATGCGGCAATACCGAGTTCTGGTGGAAACAATGATGTGGACGGGAAGGGACGCAGCGTAGTGGCCGTTGGTTGACCTTGAGGCGTAGATACACACACACACACCGAGAGAGAGAGAGAAGGCAACAAGATACTGCCAGATGTTAAGGTTTCGATGCAATCCAGATGTAACCGTCAGGTTACATAAAGTTACACTCGAGTGCTATGGGTTACATGTTACCTGCACGATATTCTTCGAGTTGCTCGAGCGTCCCAGTCTCGATGAACTCGTCGATCTTAGCAGCCGCTGACTTGCCCACACCACTGAGTTTCAATGCTTCTTTGCCACATGTGAGAACGGACTCCCAATTGCGAATGGATTTCGCCACCTTGGACCAAGTGCCGCCCTTGAACCTCTCGCCGCGCTTGAATTCAAAGCCCGCAAGCTCCATGAAAGCGTCAGCTAGCGCCTGATTGGCTTCACATCTGGCTTCAGCATTTTTTCGAGGCTTCTTGGCTTTCGTCTTGTCATCCTCTTCTTCTTCGTCTGTAAGATGGTCACTCTTTCGCTTTCGTCCTGTCGTCTTCTTCTCTGCTTTAACATCATCTTTGCCCTTTTTCTTTGATTTCTTGGGAGACGTCGACTCCTTAACGCCAAATTTTTTGATCATCTCCTGTAACAAAGAGAGCGTCGGTATCACTCCATTCACTTTGACAAAGCGCTATAGTAGTGCTAACCTTCAGTGCTGCGTCCAATTGAAACTTGCCCTATACAACAGTTCACGCAATGACACACTGCATTACACTCGGCCGCTTATATCTCCACTTACAGCTGCTATTTCTGCTTGTTTTACCTCTTCGCGCGTGGCGTTGAGCATCGTACCAGCCTCGACGGCAGCATTGACGGGATCCTAGCAAGTTGTCGGCAATTAGAACAGAAAATGTTGTTTCAGTGTGTGCCAACTTGACAGCTGCAGCTGATTACTAGACGCACTGTTGGAATCTTGACGCCCTCCTTGATGCAGAGCGCCAGCAGCTCCTTTGCCGCTTTCTTGCTCTCCTCGCGACTTGACATTGTCAAAAGCGTTGGCGGGAACCACTTACTTCAGGGAGCTGTGAAAATGTCACCTACAATAAGCCGAGTGGATACTTTTCATCCCCATGTTTTCCTCTATGTACTTTCGGAAGTGCTCCGTCCACCTTGGTCGACTGTGATTGGTGGATGGATCTTTGCCTGTCGCGTGGCGGGTCCACTCTTGCATACAAAGCACACGAACATCCGCATCGTGATGGAGCTCCAAATACAGACTGCGTGCAAGCCGCAGAGACAGAAGTCTGCTGTGACCATCTAGCTTCAAGCAGAGCAAGCCGTGTCGCTTGAACACAATCTGCCGCGACCCTCTTCTTCAGATCTTAGTTTCAAGCAGCGCTCATGCGCTGACACAGATCCAGATGCAGGCTTGGCATCTGGTCAACAATCACACACTTCGATGTCTGGAGAACAATCTCCCTATCCTCGACTACACCGACAAGACCTTCTTTGACCACTATTGCTCGGGCGTAGCGTCATTCCTCAGATGCGTCTCATTGCTGAGAAGAATCCCGTTTTGTGGAAAAGCATCCGTGTGTATCAGTCACAGAGAGCATAACATGGACTCGAGGAAGTCTCAAATCTTACCGGATATAGAACTCGATCATGGTCAAATTATGACTCGTGGTCGATGAAATTAATTCCGTCATGAAGATCCATTGGTACAAACTCAATCGTCTTTTTACACAATCAGATCTATCCATCAAGTGCATCACCAAGCTCGTGGCTAAGGATCAGTCCAAGTGACCGACAAGGTGCGCCAGGGAAAGCATGTAATGATGGTACGAGACGGTGTTTTGATTGCTCTGGACTTGTCTCGCAAGGAACGCGTGATTGATAGCGACGGCTTTTTTCGAT
>NQFO01004499.1:0-12012 GCA_003991265.1 Pseudoperonospora humuli | reverse complement strand
AGAAAAGCACACGAAAGACGAGGCGATACAGCCACGCCAAATCCAAACGCAGTAGCTCCAACTTGTCGAGCTGCTGGACGTCAAAGTGTCCATTGGCAAGTAGTTCTTGAGCAACTTCAACCTGGTTAAAAGCTACAGCAACATGGAGCGGATTGCGCTGTCCGCAAGCCAACAGAACTAGTCCACCAAAGTTCCACACGCGTGGTTCATACCACTCCCTCGCAAATTCCGGACCGGAAATATCGATCGCCGTCTCCAGCAATGCTCGCACTTGGCCAACATCCCCTCGCTTTGCAGCACTGTACAACAAAACCTTAACATGACGAATTTGCTTCTTTGTGCTGCCCCGTGGGAGAATATTTTCATCATCTTGATTGCTGCCGTATCGCTTCTCTCGGACCCCTTTCACCAATCGCTTGCAGCACTGCCAGCAATCCCACACAGGCGTCGGTAACCAAGCATAAAGTGGCGCTGCAAACGATTTCTCGACGTAATCAAAGCGCAAATGACCCGATACATATCCCCGCTGAAAGAGAAAGTGTTGGTGCAGTTGGTGAAACAATAAAATCTGCCGCCATCGTAGTACAAACGCAACAACAGCCGCAAGTTGGACAAGCAGAAAGACCAAGAAATTACCTGTGGTGAGCTGTCGATTGCAGATACGGAGCATTTCGCTGATACTCCCGTGTTTCGATGGTATGAACATGGCTATCAAGACGAGAAGAAGGTAAGGAGTTTCCAGCACGACAATGAGTTCGCACAGTGTAAATAAATAGGTCTTCTCGAACGGCAGCTCTTCCTTAGTGACATCGTCACTGCTTGATGACGTTGAACTGACGATCGAATATTGGCGATGTGTTCGCTTATACAATCGACACGCCTTGTAATTTAGCGCAGGGAGACACAAGAACACGTTTCCTATCAACGAGTAGACGTACATATTCAAAAATTCGACCGAATGATCGTAGCAATGCTTTGCCATCTCTCCCCCATGTCCATTTTTGTACTCGAGAATCCGTGGTACAATGGTATAATTGAGCAGCTTTTTCAAGAGATAGACCGCCATAATGAGCGTTGAATTCGCCACCATCTTTGCACACAAGTACGTATTGCTGTCTCGCTTTAGCCATGGAAACACACACCACAGCACACGTCGAAGCTTCATGTAGAACCACCACAGTTTCTTGATTCGCCTCTGGCCGCCAGAATCCACATAATAATTATACGATGGCAATGCTGCTGTCCCACAATGCTGCGTCTCTCTTCCACGCTCTGCAACATCAAAGGAAGTGCAATTTAAAGGGTCCTGAGGTGGGAGCGAGGTATCAAATGGTCGAGAAGAGTGCGCAGAGACCGCGGAAGACGTGATTCGTCGGTACGAATGGCGATAAAGCTCGGAATTCGTCTCCGAGTGTCGAAACTCCCGTGTGTGTCCTGCTAAACTAGTTGAAGTACGTATGCGGCTTACAATATGCAGTTCTTCAGCATCCAAGAGCGACATCTCGCAATTCGACAATGGCGGTGAAGGCTTTTGTTGGGCCTTTGGCATTGGGCTCTGGAACGATCGTCGTTTTCGTCCTTGGGTAGAAAGTGGCGACTGTAGCTCGTGAAAGGGACTACGGTAACTTGATGCTTCGGCACTATCGCCAAGTTCACTGTCGTGCCGTGAAGTCGCCATGGTCTTGAAAACTGTATGCAATGGTGAATTGCACAAGTCAACGAAAGTGATGGTGGTACACTGTACCATTCCGCACTGATCGCACGCACCCTTCCTAGACTTCCTCGTTAGCTGCAGCTCCTCCTCTTCCCCATGAAGAAGCTGGTGATTAAACCGTACCGTCAAAACATGGGGATGGACCAAACACGTGCTCAGGAGATCTGGGCATCGCTCCGTACCGCCATTTACGAAATCTTTTCGCATAACGCCAGTCTGCTATCGTTTGAAGAGCTCTACCGCAACTCGTACAACCTGGTACTTCATAAACACGGCGATGTGCTGTACAACGGCGTAATTGGCGTCATTACGGAGCATCTCCAGAGTGTCGCACAGCAAGTGGCAGCTGTGTCGGATGAGCTGCTGCTGGTGACACTGAATGAGCAATGGGTTGACCACCAAGTTGTCATGACAATGGTGCGAGATATCCTCATGTACATGGACCGCACCTACGTTACGCAGAAGCGCAAGCTGCCAGTGTACGATAATGGTCTTTATATCTTCCGAGATGTTATCGTGCGTCATGACACCGTGCGTGATCGATTGCGTGCTCGACTGCTGCTAAGTATAGAGAGAGAAAGACACGGAGAACTGATTGACAGAGCTCTAATCAAGAGCATCCTACGCATGCTCGTAGACCTTGGTGTGCACTCGAACACAGTGTACGAGAACGACTTTGAGAAGGTTTTCCTGGACACGACGTTGGACTTTTACCGAGCCGAAGCACAAGCGATGCTGGATGTTGCAACGTGTCCCGAATACTTGGAAAAGGCAGAACAGCGTCTGAATGAAGAGGGAGCTCGAGTGCTGCATTACTTGAATCCGTCGACTGAGCATAAGCTGAAGGCTATTGTGGAAGCGCAGTTGATTAAGAACCAGGCGAAAGCTTTAGTGGAGATGGAACACTCTGGGTGTGTTGCACTATTCCACGATGGAAAGACACAGGCCCTGCGCAGGATGTACTCGCTGTTTCGACGAGTCCCAAGTACGCTCCCTGAAATGAGCGACTGCGTGTTGCGGTATATTAAAACCAATGGAGAGGAAATGGTGAAGACGCAGTCGAATCCAGAGACAGCGTTAGATGCGTCGCAGTTCGTGGAGAAGCTTTTGGGCTTACGCGAAAAGTTTGTGGGCTTTTTGTCGGATTGTTTCTTTGATGATCCACAGTTCCACAAATCGATCAAACAGGGGTTTGAGTATTTCATGAATACGAACACAGTGTGTGCTGGATACCTCGCACACTATCTCGATGAATTGCTGCGTTCAAAAAACCGCTTTGAAGAGGAAATGGACACCCGTGTAACTCAAGTGATTGCACTGTTCCGGTACATTCAGGACAAGGACATTTTCGAAGAGTTTTACAAAGTCTTGCTCGCGAAGCGTCTGCTTAATAGCCGTGGCACCTCGGACGAGGCAGAAAAGCTCGTGATTTCAAAGCTCAAGGCTGAATGCGGCTACCAGTTCACGTCTAAACTGGAAGGTATGTTCAAGGATATGAGCATTTCCAAAGACCTCATGGAGTTATACCGAAAGTCGGGCTACGACACCAAGGGTAGCGGTTTTGGTATTGACCTGACCGTCGCCCCGATGCCTTTATCAGTGCACGTACTTACGAGCGGGTTTTGGCCCGCAGAAATGGTTCCCATGTGTGACCTCCCATCGCAGCTTGTCCAGCTTGCACAGACATTCGAGGCTTTCTACTATGCACGGCACAATGGTCGTAAATTGGCGTGGATGGCAAATATGGGAACTGTTGATGTTCGTGCATCCTTTTCGGCAGGAGCAGAAGACGCTAAGCGTCGCCACGAGTTGAACGTGTCTACGTATCAAGCGGTCATCTTGATGCTGTTCAACCAGCGCTCGGAATGGCGCTTTAAGGAGTTGGCGGAGCGCACGCGTATTGAAGTAAAGGACCTCAAGCGACATTTGATTTCTCTCTGTACGCCAAAGTATAAAATCTTGCTCAAGAGCTCAAAGGGAAAGCGCATCGATGAAGAGACGGACACTTTCACTGTGAATGACGCGTACAGGTCGAAATTGCACCGCGTACGGATACCACTCGTGTCCCAAAAGGAGACATCCTTGTTACCTGCCACGACATCAAGTTCGAGCAACTCAGCCGATGCGCTACCGCCTACAGTCGCTGAAGATCGCAAGCATCTTGTCGAGGCAGCAATCGTGCGTATCATGAAGACGCGCAAACAGATGCAGCATAATCAGCTCATTGCCGAAGTCACGCGTCAGATGTCAGGTCGTTTCACGCCATCTCCCCAGCTTATCAAGCTGCGCATCGAGAGTCTCATTGAGCGTGAATACCTCCAGCGCAGCACAACGGATCGAAGGATGTACAATTATTTAGCGTGAGAAGCATAGAAGACAACATGGACGCGAGGTCGTTCGTTTCCACTCTGGACAAATCTGGACAATCCACTCACAAACTTCAGCAGACGTTGGCACACGAGTGGGGCACGACCTTCTCCCATTTGATTCAAATCATTTTACCCTTTTTCCTTCCAATTGCTCAATTCCGAGTGATGGTGGACACAAAACTCGTCAATCCCTTGGGGCTGCGCTCGGTGGTCGTACAGTCCATTGGCATTCGTCTCGTACAGCTCCTGCGCTCGTGTCGGTCGTATCCATTAACGTCCACGTCTTGTGTCACCTCTGCGCCGAGTCTTCGTCGGTATCTGCAGCGCCAATGGCGAACGACCTCGCGGCTCTTGGTCGTCCTCGTTCTCATTTGTTGCTGCTGGACGCATGTTGCAGTCGCGTTGACGACAGCGAAGAAGCAGCACGACAATGCAATGGCAAGTGCTAGTGAGCTGTACATCGTCTTAGTGAGCATTCCCGTGCTGGACAAGATGTTGCCCCTCAAGCACTTGGCTGAGACTCTGCTAACCCGTGGCGTGCGCGTCGGATTCGCTTTGCCTGAGACTGCTCGTCAATGGGTCAATGATCTCGAAGGACTCGAGTTCATTTCGTTAGGTAACATCGCAGGCAAAGGCCAAGCTGCTGCAGTGGACCCGACTGAATTTCAGCGTCTCGGAGTCTATGAGAGTTACGCCAACACACTGCGCTACTACGCGTCGTTCCAACGGCCAATGTTCGATGTCTTAGTAGAAACTCTCGAGGCTGATCGACCGGATCTCGTGGTTGTAGATCGCGATACTTTTGCAGGTTTTGACGTCTGCCATCGCCTGCAAGTGCCCTACGTCGTGAATAATCCGCACTTGTTGTTTGACATTGATTCACCCCCTGCATACATTCCCGCACCTTTCTCCAACTTGACAATGCACGTAAGGAGTTGTAATAACATGAGAGAATGCCAAGATGGTTCAAGTAACTTACTGGACTTTTGACCGTGACGTGACGTTATGGCATAGACAACGAGTGTGGTGGAGCGATGCTTGAATAGCTACTATCGACTGCGCTTCCAGCTGGGACTAGTGAATGCGTACAAGGAAATGAACGCTATGCGTCTATCACATGGACTCGAAGCTATCGATACTAAGCATGAGATGCACAGCCACGCACTTGTGCTAGTGAATTCGGTTTTTGGCTTAGATGAGGCGCGTCCGATGACGCCTCAGTTCCGAATGGTAGGTCTCTTGCAGTCACAGAAGCTGCAGCTTGAACGTGCGGAAGCTGCGAATGGCGCCACTGTAGCTTTCCACAGAAGAATCGCATCCACAGTTTCTAGTGCGTTCATCTACATCCAAACAAACACACAAACAAACAAACACACACACAATCCAACCACCAGCACAGCACAGTCAGCGATTGTAGAGCAAAGCTATCAATGCCCGCTGTTGAACACCCACAATCGTCGTAATGAACGCTGACGTCAAAGGCACATTGAGTGGAAAGCTGACAAAGATCACTGGTTTGCCCTGATGTTCGGGAGCCCTCAACCACGTCGTCAAAGCCGCTGGGAATCTGCTACGTCTGCATCATCCAGTCCTTGACTAAGGAAGAATACCGAGTCTTGAGGCCGTGAGCGCAGATCGAGCGCTGCTTGCTCTTGTAGTGTAGCAGTGCTCGCCCTTACACCCGAGATCGAGTTGTTGATCACTGCAGGAGAATCTCAAAGTATCCAAGAAGCCCTCGTCGTTGGAGTGCCCATCTTGGGTCTCCCTCATTCAGCTGAACATCTCGAGATTGTGAACGCTGTTGTGCGAGCAGGTGCTGGTCTTCATCTGGACGGCAAGTCGTTCTCCGCAAGTGGTCTCCGCCTGGCCGTGGACAGACTGCTGTTGGACGAGCGAGACCACTTTCAAACCAATGCTGAGTATCTTGGAAAGCTCATTAAAAGTGGCGGAGGGACTGAACGCGCAGTGGACGAGCTGTTGACCGTTGCTGCCTTTGGATCTCGTCACTTGCTGCCAAGACGCAATCTGCAGCCACTTTACAAGACGTATCTTGTGGACGTATATCTGGTCTATGGTGCAATCCTCTGTGGTGCAGCGATTATCGTGCGCACCTTTGTGTCGGTCGTTCGATCCCTTTTTCAGCCCTTGACTCCACTCGAGGTGCTTGAAGCGGAAGAGTTTGCAACCAAGAACCGACTGAGTCGAGCTCCCAGAGTGGCCCATAAGACGATGCAATGAGTTACACGTGGATCCTATCGTGACAATACCTCGTTCATCGTTGCAGCCATTGATTGGCCTTTATAGACGTCAATTACGCGGACAAATGCGTCGTCGTTAGGTCAGCAAACTCGTCCTCGTTTCCCACTGCTTGTGTGACTCGTGATGAACCCACCAACTTGCCTCTTCTTGACCGGATTTGAGCCCAGAGCGTGGCCAGTAGTCGTACAAAAGACTGACTGTATCATCACTGAAAGACTTTGTCACAAGGTGGTGGTCGTCCAAGACCTCGAGTCCTCTCTTTACCGTGCCAATGAATACGTAGAAGCCCCACTAAGTGAGTGACTAATTGACTGAGTGACTGCATATCTGTGTCTGTGTGTGTATTTGTGTCTGTTTGTCATCTGATTTGACCGTCAAACGTCAAGTGGTGGGCTCATAAAGAACCCTCGCACCACGTCAGTGAGTCAGTCCCTCCCTTCGTCTGTCGCCTCTCTTGTTCCTCGACTTTGCATTCATCCAGTCAGCTCTGTCGCCCGTCTGCGCACTTGCAGCTGTTCCTTCGCCAAACATTCGATAGTGCTCCGTGTCTCGCATCAGAAGATCATTAGCACACAAAGGGAGGAGGGAGGTGGAAGGAAGAGAGGAGGGAGGGAAGGAAGGAAGACAAACAGACAAACAGACAAACAGACAGACAGACAGACAGACAGAGTGAGAGAGAGAGAGAGAGTGTGTGTGTGTGTGTGACGATTCCATTGCCAATCACCCTCTGCCTCTAGATTCGTCACTCAACCAGTTGTCGATAGTTCCGACTTGATGGACTCGAGTGCTCACTTGAAGAAGCACAAACCCAAGACGTCAAAAGCAAAGCCGCTGTATATCAAAGTAGAGACACCACGCAAGGAATACTCAAGACAAGACACTTTTAATAGCGACATCGAGTCGGGCTCCTCCACGTACAGAGTCCCTGGACCCAATGAAGGGGACGACCATCAAAGTGCCGGTGGTGATTACTTTAGCTCCAAACGCAGTGAAAATTATCGAATGGTCCACGACATTCGATTACGACCAAGCACAAGCACATTGAAGAATGATGACGACGACGATGATGATGATGACGACTTTGTGACATCCATACACACGAGCAGGATTACCCATGAGAGCAGCAAAGCGGGAGCGACCGAACGCACGACGCCTTTGAGCTCAATTGAAGCGCGAAATTCGGAAAACTTACCGAAAAACTATCTCAATGGCCAATTCCAGAGCAATTCGTACTTTTCCAAGCGATTGTTTCGACTCTCGCTGCTCATTGTGCTTGGAGATCTTGTCGCGCTTGGTGCGTTTTACTTTCACAAACCCGAGGCAAAGACGAGTTTACACGGCGAGTTGTATGTGGGCTCTCCATTCCAGGTTTTGGCCTCGAGTGGGGGCAATAGTTGCTCCACGTCAGTGGCCTTGGCAGCTTTAGTCTATCATTTGTTCCCTGCAGCGCTCATACTGGGATTACCCGCTTCAGGACTTCGAATCTTTGAGCCTTTTCGAAGAGAAGAGCGGATTGATCGAGGTGGAAGACTGCAAAAAGTCAAACGAACCGTCTTTCTCCAAGTTTGTGAACTCGTTGGAGCCAGCATGTTCTTGTACGAGGCGCTCATCCTCGGGTTTCTCGTCTACTACGTTGCAAGTGGAAGGATTTTCGTCGGCTGCGACTCGAAGCTCTTGACTTATGTGTTTTGTGGCGGTGCAATTGTCATGTTCTGGCTTCTCTTTGCGCTCATCCGTGCCTTTGCTCGATTCCGGGAACATCTCAAGATGCAATTGGGTGCGTTCAAAGAAAGTGATCAGACAGGAGACGTCAAAGCGCACATGCTACGGTCAAAAATGAAGCGAAAGAAGCGGCAACAGCAACGACACGGCAATGGCACCGAGACGGAGGCACCACTGCCAGCCAAATCGACGATAATCAAGGACGTGCAAAAGCGACTCTTTCGAGGAGCTCAACTCGGGGATCTTCGTCTCATTCGTCGCTCTCTTCGATTTGCAAAGCTGCACTTGGGTGAGCACTTTGCACAGGAATTGTACCCCGATCCGGTCATGGTGTTTGGCATTTTTGGGCTTGCGAAGAAGAACCCCATGCACGTGGCTGCGTACCAAGGCAACATTGCCGCCATGGAGCTCCTCTACAAAGCGCATTTCAAGATCAATTCGTTCGACAAAGTCTCACGCGTGCGATTTACCACGGGCGATCTCTTTTGGTACCTCGCAAGCTATTTCATCCCCAAACCAGTCGTGTCAGTCGATGAGACGTATAGCTCCGTGTTCAAGACCACCTTGGTGACGCCACTGCATTGTGCCGTAAGCACAGGTCGTCTAGCTGCCGTGCGCTGGCTCATTGCTCATGGCGCTGACGTCAACATTTGCTCCAAGTCGTCGTATCGCTGTGAAGGTCGTTTGCCGCCGATTTTTCTCGCTGATCACCCCGAGATTGTGCACGCGCTGCTACGAGCTGGTGCTGATCATCTCGTCATCCCTGATCCTGGTCACATGAACACGATTACAGTCTTACAGCTTGCGTATTTACGCGGGAACTTTGCTGTTGCCCAGGTCTTGGAAGACTGGGGTGGGGATGTGGCCCTCACCCCACTGCATGCGGCCGCTGCCATGGACGATGTTGGCGCAATCCGCAGTTTCTTGCGGAAAAAGGTCAATCCCGACGTGCTTGGGGAACTGGGCTATGAGGGACTCAACAAGCGTACGCCATTGCATTGGGCTGCAGTCAACGGAGCCGTAGGAGCTGTAGAGATCCTGCTGGCTGCAAAGGCCAATGCCAATTTCCAGGATGCGCACGGACGGACCGCCTTGCACTGGGCTGCTCGAGTGAATCGTGTGGATGTTGTGCGTGTGCTTTTGGCCCATGGTGCCGATCCTACGATTGTGGATGATGGCGATATGACGGCCATCATGTGTGCAGCTTGTGCTGGCGGGACTAGTGTCGACATGTTTAAGGCCTTGGTGGACGGTGGGGGCGATATCAACCACCATCTTCGTTCGACAGGAGACACGGCATTGCATTTGGCTGTTAAACTCAATGATCAACAGACAGCGTTGGCATTGTTGGGCATGGGCGGGGACATTATGCGCACCAACTATGACGGCTTCCGACCTATCGATTGTACGACGTCTACGAGACTGCAATTCGAGATCAAGCGAGCGGCAGGGACGCGCGATGTGATGATTAGTTATACACACTCCCATCTCGAGTTTGCGTTAAAGCTGCGCAAGTCACTGGAAGATGCCAACATTACCGTGTGGCTCGATCTGATGGATCCTAGTGGAATTGGTGGCGGATCTGTGTGGCGAGAGGAGATTGCACGTGGGATTACCAATGCTGCGGTCGTGCTGTGTATCTTGACGGAGGATTACGCGCAGTCGGAATGGTGTTTGAAGGAATTGGCATTGGCCAAACAAGTGGGGACGCCCATCATGGCCATCTCGACGGAGCAGGCCACGATCTCCGAGGAACTGCAGGTGTATTTGTACACACGGCAGCTCGTCCCGTTTGAAAGTGCCATTGTCAAGGTCCAACACGTGAGTGAAAAGCAAACCGTGTACGACTACGATGAAGACGCGTACAAGACTCAACTGCGGATGTTGCTTGATGGGATGCGGGACGAGATTGAAAAGCGCAAGGAAGACAACATCAAGCGCAACATGCGTCGTGCTGAGACGAATCCAATGGCAGCGTCAGGCACGGGGACACGTAAGTGCCATTTGAAACAAGCGGCCTCGGGGACAAGCTCGAGTCACACGTACGGCATGGAGTCGATGGAGGTTGATGACCGCACATTTGTCTCGGACGCACCCCCTTATTACGCCCATGACTCGCCGCTTTGTAGAAGGGGTGAAGACACGACCATGCCTCCGCTTTTGGGCAATGGCCATCGTCGCGGTCCACCGGGCTCTTGTCAATCCATTGGCTCGAATGGCAGGTTTCCAGCGAGCCAACGTAGTCTGCGACGCCTTCATTACGACCACAATGGCTCAAGTCGAAGCGTTTTGAGCAGTAACAGCAGTTCAAACAGCTTTGCGGACGAGTGTGGGGTGCCTGACAGCATTGTGCTTGACACTGGTGGATATTACTTTCATCGAGGACCAAGTAAAGAGACACTGGGACGCAATCACGTGATTGTGGAACGAGATTCGAACGATGTCGAGGAGCATTGCACGGGTGACAGTATTGTGGGCGATCTGCAAGAGTTGAATACAGCTACAGCCAGCGGTGAACACTTTGTGTTCATTAGTCATGGCGATTACCATCAGCGCTTTGTGCGTAAGTTGTGCGTTGAAATGTGTCGTGAGGGAGGTCTTCGGTGTTATGTGGATCGAAAGCACATGGCAAAAGGGTCGTCAATGAGTGCCAAGGACAAAGCAGCAGCAGCAGAAGAAGAAGCAGAGAGAGAAGAAGAAGGGGAGGAATCCAAGGCAAAGTGTCCACTGGCGTCCAGAAACGAAGACATGTCGGTGCGTATTCATCAAGCAAAGGAGGCCATTCTCAAGTGCTCAGTCTTTGTGGTTCTCCTGTCCGAGAAAACCTTATCCAGTGAACTAGTAAAAGATCAATTGGCATTTGCTGAAGACAAAGGCAAAACGATTCTCCCCGTTGTCGTCAATCGAATGGACTTTGGCCTCGATATCAAGTACAGTCTCTCACGTAGCGACTTTTTTCACTTTTTCACTAAGGGCGACATGATGGGCTTTCATCAATCGCTTCGGCATTTGCTCAAGGCGCTGCGTCAAGAGGTCTATGGTATCAGTATTGATCAAACGCCACGTGGTACCGCTGGTCGTCAACCTCGTAGCTCTCATCGTGAGGACCGCTTTTCAAGCTTTCCACATGGCGGTCATGGGCCTCAAAGTGCTCCACAACTTCGTGGAGGATTTGCAGATTTACGCGAGAGCTTCTTGTCCATAGGCGGCGTCCATGATTCGTCCGTGCGAGGGATGAAGAACGACGCGAGCGTTCGTAGACGTCGTCGGAACTCACGCAGTCTTTTGCTCCCGAGTTCACGGAGTGACGCCTCCTCCTTTGGCTTCCCACCTACACGACACTCGCAGACTTTTGTCGAATCCAATGCTGCTCCAACTTGTACGAGTCTATCGCAGTCCATGTTTGGCAACTTTTCAAGTTTTATCGATCGGTTTGTGGACGACCTTGACGAAGAAGACGATCGGTGGTCGTACGCTGGGGTTTACGACGATGATTCGGAGACCGACGAGGAGGTAGAAGGCAAGGAAAGGGGCAAAGCGCGAGACGATCCCGAGGCCACTCCTTCGGTTGTACAACCAATGCAAGTGTGTCCGACATCGGGTGCTCTTCCAAGTGACGGCAGCTTTGACAAGCGTCAACGAGGATCGACCTCGTCCATCAGCATCTTGGAACTGGATGAATCAAACGATAGCATCAACATTAGCCACGACGCCATACTAGACGATCAAAAGACAAGAAGACGATAGGCACGTGGATCGCTCTCAGTTGCCACTGCGCTGACCTGAAAGTGCAGACATTACGACACGAAAAAAGAGCCATGACGTCTCGTCGATTGCTTTACTCGTGCTTAGAGCGACTTGACAATACTTTGGCTTTAGTAGCAGCTCCCGAGCGACTTTGTTGTGCTTTCGTGCAGCTTGATGGAAGACTTTCAAGGACACAAGACA
>NQFO01004498.1:0-12010 GCA_003991265.1 Pseudoperonospora humuli | reverse complement strand
AGAAAAGCACACGAAAGACGAGGCGATACAGCCACGCCAAATCCAAACGCAGTAGCTCCAACTTGTCGAGCTGCTGGACGTCAAAGTGTCCATTGGCAAGTAGTTCTTGAGCAACTTCAACCTGGTTAAAAGCTACAGCAACATGGAGCGGATTGCGCTGTCCGCAAGCCAACAGAACTAGTCCACCAAAGTTCCACACGCGTGGTTCATACCACTCCCTCGCAAATTCCGGACCGGAAATATCGATCGCCGTCTCCAGCAATGCTCGCACTTGGCCAACATCCCCTCGCTTTGCAGCACTGTACAACAAAACCTTAACATGACGAATTTGCTTCTTTGTGCTGCCCCGTGGGAGAATATTTTCATCATCTTGATTGCTGCCGTATCGCTTCTCTCGGACCCCTTTCACCAATCGCTTGCAGCACTGCCAGCAATCCCACACAGGCGTCGGTAACCAAGCATAAAGTGGCGCTGCAAACGATTTCTCGACGTAATCAAAGCGCAAATGACCCGATACATATCCCCGCTGAAAGAGAAAGTGTTGGTGCAGTTGGTGAAACAATAAAATCTGCCGCCATCGTAGTACAAACGCAACAACAGCCGCAAGTTGGACAAGCAGAAAGACCAAGAAATTACCTGTGGTGAGCTGTCGATTGCAGATACGGAGCATTTCGCTGATACTCCCGTGTTTCGATGGTATGAACATGGCTATCAAGACGAGAAGAAGGTAAGGAGTTTCCAGCACGACAATGAGTTCGCACAGTGTAAATAAATAGGTCTTCTCGAACGGCAGCTCTTCCTTAGTGACATCGTCACTGCTTGATGACGTTGAACTGACGATCGAATATTGGCGATGTGTTCGCTTATACAATCGACACGCCTTGTAATTTAGCGCAGGGAGACACAAGAACACGTTTCCTATCAACGAGTAGACGTACATATTCAAAAATTCGACCGAATGATCGTAGCAATGCTTTGCCATCTCTCCCCCATGTCCATTTTTGTACTCGAGAATCCGTGGTACAATGGTATAATTGAGCAGCTTTTTCAAGAGATAGACCGCCATAATGAGCGTTGAATTCGCCACCATCTTTGCACACAAGTACGTATTGCTGTCTCGCTTTAGCCATGGAAACACACACCACAGCACACGTCGAAGCTTCATGTAGAACCACCACAGTTTCTTGATTCGCCTCTGGCCGCCAGAATCCACATAATAATTATACGATGGCAATGCTGCTGTCCCACAATGCTGCGTCTCTCTTCCACGCTCTGCAACATCAAAGGAAGTGCAATTTAAAGGGTCCTGAGGTGGGAGCGAGGTATCAAATGGTCGAGAAGAGTGCGCAGAGACCGCGGAAGACGTGATTCGTCGGTACGAATGGCGATAAAGCTCGGAATTCGTCTCCGAGTGTCGAAACTCCCGTGTGTGTCCTGCTAAACTAGTTGAAGTACGTATGCGGCTTACAATATGCAGTTCTTCAGCATCCAAGAGCGACATCTCGCAATTCGACAATGGCGGTGAAGGCTTTTGTTGGGCCTTTGGCATTGGGCTCTGGAACGATCGTCGTTTTCGTCCTTGGGTAGAAAGTGGCGACTGTAGCTCGTGAAAGGGACTACGGTAACTTGATGCTTCGGCACTATCGCCAAGTTCACTGTCGTGCCGTGAAGTCGCCATGGTCTTGAAAACTGTATGCAATGGTGAATTGCACAAGTCAACGAAAGTGATGGTGGTACACTGTACCATTCCGCACTGATCGCACGCACCCTTCCTAGACTTCCTCGTTAGCTGCAGCTCCTCCTCTTCCCCATGAAGAAGCTGGTGATTAAACCGTACCGTCAAAACATGGGGATGGACCAAACACGTGCTCAGGAGATCTGGGCATCGCTCCGTACCGCCATTTACGAAATCTTTTCGCATAACGCCAGTCTGCTATCGTTTGAAGAGCTCTACCGCAACTCGTACAACCTGGTACTTCATAAACACGGCGATGTGCTGTACAACGGCGTAATTGGCGTCATTACGGAGCATCTCCAGAGTGTCGCACAGCAAGTGGCAGCTGTGTCGGATGAGCTGCTGCTGGTGACACTGAATGAGCAATGGGTTGACCACCAAGTTGTCATGACAATGGTGCGAGATATCCTCATGTACATGGACCGCACCTACGTTACGCAGAAGCGCAAGCTGCCAGTGTACGATAATGGTCTTTATATCTTCCGAGATGTTATCGTGCGTCATGACACCGTGCGTGATCGATTGCGTGCTCGACTGCTGCTAAGTATAGAGAGAGAAAGACACGGAGAACTGATTGACAGAGCTCTAATCAAGAGCATCCTACGCATGCTCGTAGACCTTGGTGTGCACTCGAACACAGTGTACGAGAACGACTTTGAGAAGGTTTTCCTGGACACGACGTTGGACTTTTACCGAGCCGAAGCACAAGCGATGCTGGATGTTGCAACGTGTCCCGAATACTTGGAAAAGGCAGAACAGCGTCTGAATGAAGAGGGAGCTCGAGTGCTGCATTACTTGAATCCGTCGACTGAGCATAAGCTGAAGGCTATTGTGGAAGCGCAGTTGATTAAGAACCAGGCGAAAGCTTTAGTGGAGATGGAACACTCTGGGTGTGTTGCACTATTCCACGATGGAAAGACACAGGCCCTGCGCAGGATGTACTCGCTGTTTCGACGAGTCCCAAGTACGCTCCCTGAAATGAGCGACTGCGTGTTGCGGTATATTAAAACCAATGGAGAGGAAATGGTGAAGACGCAGTCGAATCCAGAGACAGCGTTAGATGCGTCGCAGTTCGTGGAGAAGCTTTTGGGCTTACGCGAAAAGTTTGTGGGCTTTTTGTCGGATTGTTTCTTTGATGATCCACAGTTCCACAAATCGATCAAACAGGGGTTTGAGTATTTCATGAATACGAACACAGTGTGTGCTGGATACCTCGCACACTATCTCGATGAATTGCTGCGTTCAAAAAACCGCTTTGAAGAGGAAATGGACACCCGTGTAACTCAAGTGATTGCACTGTTCCGGTACATTCAGGACAAGGACATTTTCGAAGAGTTTTACAAAGTCTTGCTCGCGAAGCGTCTGCTTAATAGCCGTGGCACCTCGGACGAGGCAGAAAAGCTCGTGATTTCAAAGCTCAAGGCTGAATGCGGCTACCAGTTCACGTCTAAACTGGAAGGTATGTTCAAGGATATGAGCATTTCCAAAGACCTCATGGAGTTATACCGAAAGTCGGGCTACGACACCAAGGGTAGCGGTTTTGGTATTGACCTGACCGTCGCCCCGATGCCTTTATCAGTGCACGTACTTACGAGCGGGTTTTGGCCCGCAGAAATGGTTCCCATGTGTGACCTCCCATCGCAGCTTGTCCAGCTTGCACAGACATTCGAGGCTTTCTACTATGCACGGCACAATGGTCGTAAATTGGCGTGGATGGCAAATATGGGAACTGTTGATGTTCGTGCATCCTTTTCGGCAGGAGCAGAAGACGCTAAGCGTCGCCACGAGTTGAACGTGTCTACGTATCAAGCGGTCATCTTGATGCTGTTCAACCAGCGCTCGGAATGGCGCTTTAAGGAGTTGGCGGAGCGCACGCGTATTGAAGTAAAGGACCTCAAGCGACATTTGATTTCTCTCTGTACGCCAAAGTATAAAATCTTGCTCAAGAGCTCAAAGGGAAAGCGCATCGATGAAGAGACGGACACTTTCACTGTGAATGACGCGTACAGGTCGAAATTGCACCGCGTACGGATACCACTCGTGTCCCAAAAGGAGACATCCTTGTTACCTGCCACGACATCAAGTTCGAGCAACTCAGCCGATGCGCTACCGCCTACAGTCGCTGAAGATCGCAAGCATCTTGTCGAGGCAGCAATCGTGCGTATCATGAAGACGCGCAAACAGATGCAGCATAATCAGCTCATTGCCGAAGTCACGCGTCAGATGTCAGGTCGTTTCACGCCATCTCCCCAGCTTATCAAGCTGCGCATCGAGAGTCTCATTGAGCGTGAATACCTCCAGCGCAGCACAACGGATCGAAGGATGTACAATTATTTAGCGTGAGAAGCATAGAAGACAACATGGACGCGAGGTCGTTCGTTTCCACTCTGGACAAATCTGGACAATCCACTCACAAACTTCAGCAGACGTTGGCACACGAGTGGGGCACGACCTTCTCCCATTTGATTCAAATCATTTTACCCTTTTTCCTTCCAATTGCTCAATTCCGAGTGATGGTGGACACAAAACTCGTCAATCCCTTGGGGCTGCGCTCGGTGGTCGTACAGTCCATTGGCATTCGTCTCGTACAGCTCCTGCGCTCGTGTCGGTCGTATCCATTAACGTCCACGTCTTGTGTCACCTCTGCGCCGAGTCTTCGTCGGTATCTGCAGCGCCAATGGCGAACGACCTCGCGGCTCTTGGTCGTCCTCGTTCTCATTTGTTGCTGCTGGACGCATGTTGCAGTCGCGTTGACGACAGCGAAGAAGCAGCACGACAATGCAATGGCAAGTGCTAGTGAGCTGTACATCGTCTTAGTGAGCATTCCCGTGCTGGACAAGATGTTGCCCCTCAAGCACTTGGCTGAGACTCTGCTAACCCGTGGCGTGCGCGTCGGATTCGCTTTGCCTGAGACTGCTCGTCAATGGGTCAATGATCTCGAAGGACTCGAGTTCATTTCGTTAGGTAACATCGCAGGCAAAGGCCAAGCTGCTGCAGTGGACCCGACTGAATTTCAGCGTCTCGGAGTCTATGAGAGTTACGCCAACACACTGCGCTACTACGCGTCGTTCCAACGGCCAATGTTCGATGTCTTAGTAGAAACTCTCGAGGCTGATCGACCGGATCTCGTGGTTGTAGATCGCGATACTTTTGCAGGTTTTGACGTCTGCCATCGCCTGCAAGTGCCCTACGTCGTGAATAATCCGCACTTGTTGTTTGACATTGATTCACCCCCTGCATACATTCCCGCACCTTTCTCCAACTTGACAATGCACGTAAGGAGTTGTAATAACATGAGAGAATGCCAAGATGGTTCAAGTAACTTACTGGACTTTTGACCGTGACGTGACGTTATGGCATAGACAACGAGTGTGGTGGAGCGATGCTTGAATAGCTACTATCGACTGCGCTTCCAGCTGGGACTAGTGAATGCGTACAAGGAAATGAACGCTATGCGTCTATCACATGGACTCGAAGCTATCGATACTAAGCATGAGATGCACAGCCACGCACTTGTGCTAGTGAATTCGGTTTTTGGCTTAGATGAGGCGCGTCCGATGACGCCTCAGTTCCGAATGGTAGGTCTCTTGCAGTCACAGAAGCTGCAGCTTGAACGTGCGGAAGCTGCGAATGGCGCCACTGGACGTAGCAGATTCCCAGCGGCTTTGACGACGTGGTTGAGGGCTCCCGAACATCAGGGCAAACCAGTGATCTTTGTCAGCTTTCCACTCAATGTGCCTTTGACGTCAGCGTTCATTACGACGATTGTGGGTGTTCAATAGCGGGCATTGATAGATTTGCTCTGCAATCGCTGACTGTGCTGTGCTGGTGGTTGGATTGTGTGTGTGTGTTTGTTTGTTTGTTTTTGTTTGGATGTAGATGAACGCACTAGAAACTGTGGATGCGATTCTTCTGTGGAAAGCTACACTACAAGAGCAAGCAGCGCTCGATCTGCGCTCACGGCCTCAAGACTCGGTATTCTTCCTTAGTCAAGGACTGGATGATGCAGCAGTGCTTGCCCTTACACCCGAGATCGAGTTGTTGATCACTGCAGGAGAATCTCAAAGTATCCAAGAAGCCCTCGTCGTTGGAGTGCCCATCTTGGGTCTCCCTCATTCAGCTGAACATCTCGAGATTGTGAACGCTGTTGTGCGAGCAGGTGCTGGTCTTCATCTGGACGGCAAGTCGTTCTCCGCAAGTGGTCTCCGCCTGGCCGTGGACAGACTGCTGTTGGACGAGCGAGACCACTTTCAAACCAATGCTGAGTATCTTGGAAAGCTCATTAAAAGTGGCGGAGGGACTGAACGCGCAGTGGACGAGCTGTTGACCGTTGCTGCCTTTGGATCTCGTCACTTGCTGCCAAGACGCAATCTGCAGCCACTTTACAAGACGTATCTTGTGGACGTATATCTGGTCTATGGTGCAATCCTCTGTGGTGCAGCGATTATCGTGCGCACCTTTGTGTCGGTCGTTCGATCCCTTTTTCAGCCCTTGACTCCACTCGAGGTGCTTGAAGCGGAAGAGTTTGCAACCAAGAACCGACTGAGTCGAGCTCCCAGAGTGGCCCATAAGACGATGCAATGAGTTACACGTGGATCCTATCGTGACAATACCTCGTTCATCGTTGCAGCCATTGATTGGCCTTTATAGACGTCAATTACGCGGACAAATGCGTCGTCGTTAGGTCAGCAAACTCGTCCTCGTTTCCCACTGCTTGTGTGACTCGTGATGAACCCACCAACTTGCCTCTTCTTGACCGGATTTGAGCCCAGAGCGTGGCCAGTAGTCGTACAAAAGACTGACTGTATCATCACTGAAAGACTTTGTCACAAGGTGGTGGTCGTCCAAGACCTCGAGTCCTCTCTTTACCGTGCCAATGAATACGTAGAAGCCCCACTAAGTGAGTGACTAATTGACTGAGTGACTGCATATCTGTGTCTGTGTGTGTATTTGTGTCTGTTTGTCATCTGATTTGACCGTCAAACGTCAAGTGGTGGGCTCATAAAGAACCCTCGCACCACGTCAGTGAGTCAGTCCCTCCCTTCGTCTGTCGCCTCTCTTGTTCCTCGACTTTGCATTCATCCAGTCAGCTCTGTCGCCCGTCTGCGCACTTGCAGCTGTTCCTTCGCCAAACATTCGATAGTGCTCCGTGTCTCGCATCAGAAGATCATTAGCACACAAAGGGAGGAGGGAGGTGGAAGGAAGAGAGGAGGGAGGGAAGGAAGGAAGACAAACAGACAAACAGACAAACAGACAGACAGACAGACAGACAGAGTGAGAGAGAGAGAGAGAGTGTGTGTGTGTGTGTGACGATTCCATTGCCAATCACCCTCTGCCTCTAGATTCGTCACTCAACCAGTTGTCGATAGTTCCGACTTGATGGACTCGAGTGCTCACTTGAAGAAGCACAAACCCAAGACGTCAAAAGCAAAGCCGCTGTATATCAAAGTAGAGACACCACGCAAGGAATACTCAAGACAAGACACTTTTAATAGCGACATCGAGTCGGGCTCCTCCACGTACAGAGTCCCTGGACCCAATGAAGGGGACGACCATCAAAGTGCCGGTGGTGATTACTTTAGCTCCAAACGCAGTGAAAATTATCGAATGGTCCACGACATTCGATTACGACCAAGCACAAGCACATTGAAGAATGATGACGACGACGATGATGATGATGACGACTTTGTGACATCCATACACACGAGCAGGATTACCCATGAGAGCAGCAAAGCGGGAGCGACCGAACGCACGACGCCTTTGAGCTCAATTGAAGCGCGAAATTCGGAAAACTTACCGAAAAACTATCTCAATGGCCAATTCCAGAGCAATTCGTACTTTTCCAAGCGATTGTTTCGACTCTCGCTGCTCATTGTGCTTGGAGATCTTGTCGCGCTTGGTGCGTTTTACTTTCACAAACCCGAGGCAAAGACGAGTTTACACGGCGAGTTGTATGTGGGCTCTCCATTCCAGGTTTTGGCCTCGAGTGGGGGCAATAGTTGCTCCACGTCAGTGGCCTTGGCAGCTTTAGTCTATCATTTGTTCCCTGCAGCGCTCATACTGGGATTACCCGCTTCAGGACTTCGAATCTTTGAGCCTTTTCGAAGAGAAGAGCGGATTGATCGAGGTGGAAGACTGCAAAAAGTCAAACGAACCGTCTTTCTCCAAGTTTGTGAACTCGTTGGAGCCAGCATGTTCTTGTACGAGGCGCTCATCCTCGGGTTTCTCGTCTACTACGTTGCAAGTGGAAGGATTTTCGTCGGCTGCGACTCGAAGCTCTTGACTTATGTGTTTTGTGGCGGTGCAATTGTCATGTTCTGGCTTCTCTTTGCGCTCATCCGTGCCTTTGCTCGATTCCGGGAACATCTCAAGATGCAATTGGGTGCGTTCAAAGAAAGTGATCAGACAGGAGACGTCAAAGCGCACATGCTACGGTCAAAAATGAAGCGAAAGAAGCGGCAACAGCAACGACACGGCAATGGCACCGAGACGGAGGCACCACTGCCAGCCAAATCGACGATAATCAAGGACGTGCAAAAGCGACTCTTTCGAGGAGCTCAACTCGGGGATCTTCGTCTCATTCGTCGCTCTCTTCGATTTGCAAAGCTGCACTTGGGTGAGCACTTTGCACAGGAATTGTACCCCGATCCGGTCATGGTGTTTGGCATTTTTGGGCTTGCGAAGAAGAACCCCATGCACGTGGCTGCGTACCAAGGCAACATTGCCGCCATGGAGCTCCTCTACAAAGCGCATTTCAAGATCAATTCGTTCGACAAAGTCTCACGCGTGCGATTTACCACGGGCGATCTCTTTTGGTACCTCGCAAGCTATTTCATCCCCAAACCAGTCGTGTCAGTCGATGAGACGTATAGCTCCGTGTTCAAGACCACCTTGGTGACGCCACTGCATTGTGCCGTAAGCACAGGTCGTCTAGCTGCCGTGCGCTGGCTCATTGCTCATGGCGCTGACGTCAACATTTGCTCCAAGTCGTCGTATCGCTGTGAAGGTCGTTTGCCGCCGATTTTTCTCGCTGATCACCCCGAGATTGTGCACGCGCTGCTACGAGCTGGTGCTGATCATCTCGTCATCCCTGATCCTGGTCACATGAACACGATTACAGTCTTACAGCTTGCGTATTTACGCGGGAACTTTGCTGTTGCCCAGGTCTTGGAAGACTGGGGTGGGGATGTGGCCCTCACCCCACTGCATGCGGCCGCTGCCATGGACGATGTTGGCGCAATCCGCAGTTTCTTGCGGAAAAAGGTCAATCCCGACGTGCTTGGGGAACTGGGCTATGAGGGACTCAACAAGCGTACGCCATTGCATTGGGCTGCAGTCAACGGAGCCGTAGGAGCTGTAGAGATCCTGCTGGCTGCAAAGGCCAATGCCAATTTCCAGGATGCGCACGGACGGACCGCCTTGCACTGGGCTGCTCGAGTGAATCGTGTGGATGTTGTGCGTGTGCTTTTGGCCCATGGTGCCGATCCTACGATTGTGGATGATGGCGATATGACGGCCATCATGTGTGCAGCTTGTGCTGGCGGGACTAGTGTCGACATGTTTAAGGCCTTGGTGGACGGTGGGGGCGATATCAACCACCATCTTCGTTCGACAGGAGACACGGCATTGCATTTGGCTGTTAAACTCAATGATCAACAGACAGCGTTGGCATTGTTGGGCATGGGCGGGGACATTATGCGCACCAACTATGACGGCTTCCGACCTATCGATTGTACGACGTCTACGAGACTGCAATTCGAGATCAAGCGAGCGGCAGGGACGCGCGATGTGATGATTAGTTATACACACTCCCATCTCGAGTTTGCGTTAAAGCTGCGCAAGTCACTGGAAGATGCCAACATTACCGTGTGGCTCGATCTGATGGATCCTAGTGGAATTGGTGGCGGATCTGTGTGGCGAGAGGAGATTGCACGTGGGATTACCAATGCTGCGGTCGTGCTGTGTATCTTGACGGAGGATTACGCGCAGTCGGAATGGTGTTTGAAGGAATTGGCATTGGCCAAACAAGTGGGGACGCCCATCATGGCCATCTCGACGGAGCAGGCCACGATCTCCGAGGAACTGCAGGTGTATTTGTACACACGGCAGCTCGTCCCGTTTGAAAGTGCCATTGTCAAGGTCCAACACGTGAGTGAAAAGCAAACCGTGTACGACTACGATGAAGACGCGTACAAGACTCAACTGCGGATGTTGCTTGATGGGATGCGGGACGAGATTGAAAAGCGCAAGGAAGACAACATCAAGCGCAACATGCGTCGTGCTGAGACGAATCCAATGGCAGCGTCAGGCACGGGGACACGTAAGTGCCATTTGAAACAAGCGGCCTCGGGGACAAGCTCGAGTCACACGTACGGCATGGAGTCGATGGAGGTTGATGACCGCACATTTGTCTCGGACGCACCCCCTTATTACGCCCATGACTCGCCGCTTTGTAGAAGGGGTGAAGACACGACCATGCCTCCGCTTTTGGGCAATGGCCATCGTCGCGGTCCACCGGGCTCTTGTCAATCCATTGGCTCGAATGGCAGGTTTCCAGCGAGCCAACGTAGTCTGCGACGCCTTCATTACGACCACAATGGCTCAAGTCGAAGCGTTTTGAGCAGTAACAGCAGTTCAAACAGCTTTGCGGACGAGTGTGGGGTGCCTGACAGCATTGTGCTTGACACTGGTGGATATTACTTTCATCGAGGACCAAGTAAAGAGACACTGGGACGCAATCACGTGATTGTGGAACGAGATTCGAACGATGTCGAGGAGCATTGCACGGGTGACAGTATTGTGGGCGATCTGCAAGAGTTGAATACAGCTACAGCCAGCGGTGAACACTTTGTGTTCATTAGTCATGGCGATTACCATCAGCGCTTTGTGCGTAAGTTGTGCGTTGAAATGTGTCGTGAGGGAGGTCTTCGGTGTTATGTGGATCGAAAGCACATGGCAAAAGGGTCGTCAATGAGTGCCAAGGACAAAGCAGCAGCAGCAGAAGAAGAAGCAGAGAGAGAAGAAGAAGGGGAGGAATCCAAGGCAAAGTGTCCACTGGCGTCCAGAAACGAAGACATGTCGGTGCGTATTCATCAAGCAAAGGAGGCCATTCTCAAGTGCTCAGTCTTTGTGGTTCTCCTGTCCGAGAAAACCTTATCCAGTGAACTAGTAAAAGATCAATTGGCATTTGCTGAAGACAAAGGCAAAACGATTCTCCCCGTTGTCGTCAATCGAATGGACTTTGGCCTCGATATCAAGTACAGTCTCTCACGTAGCGACTTTTTTCACTTTTTCACTAAGGGCGACATGATGGGCTTTCATCAATCGCTTCGGCATTTGCTCAAGGCGCTGCGTCAAGAGGTCTATGGTATCAGTATTGATCAAACGCCACGTGGTACCGCTGGTCGTCAACCTCGTAGCTCTCATCGTGAGGACCGCTTTTCAAGCTTTCCACATGGCGGTCATGGGCCTCAAAGTGCTCCACAACTTCGTGGAGGATTTGCAGATTTACGCGAGAGCTTCTTGTCCATAGGCGGCGTCCATGATTCGTCCGTGCGAGGGATGAAGAACGACGCGAGCGTTCGTAGACGTCGTCGGAACTCACGCAGTCTTTTGCTCCCGAGTTCACGGAGTGACGCCTCCTCCTTTGGCTTCCCACCTACACGACACTCGCAGACTTTTGTCGAATCCAATGCTGCTCCAACTTGTACGAGTCTATCGCAGTCCATGTTTGGCAACTTTTCAAGTTTTATCGATCGGTTTGTGGACGACCTTGACGAAGAAGACGATCGGTGGTCGTACGCTGGGGTTTACGACGATGATTCGGAGACCGACGAGGAGGTAGAAGGCAAGGAAAGGGGCAAAGCGCGAGACGATCCCGAGGCCACTCCTTCGGTTGTACAACCAATGCAAGTGTGTCCGACATCGGGTGCTCTTCCAAGTGACGGCAGCTTTGACAAGCGTCAACGAGGATCGACCTCGTCCATCAGCATCTTGGAACTGGATGAATCAAACGATAGCATCAACATTAGCCACGACGCCATACTAGACGATCAAAAGACAAGAAGACGATAGGCACGTGGATCGCTCTCAGTTGCCACTGCGCTGACCTGAAAGTGCAGACATTACGACACGAAAAAAGAGCCATGACGTCTCGTCGATTGCTTTACTCGTGCTTAGAGCGACTTGACAATACTTTGGCTTTAGTAGCAGCTCCCGAGCGACTTTGTTGTGCTTTCGTGCAGCTTGATGGAAGACTTTCAAGGACACAAGACA